>CP125978.1:460201027-460499964 GCA_030063025.1 Avena longiglumis
TTTGGTGAAATAATCCGTGATGGCCAAGATCCACATGTGGCCTTTGCTTGACGGCGGATTGATCTTGCCGATCATATCCATGCCCCAACCTCGGAATGGCCAAGGCTTGATGATGGGATTCATTGCAGACGCGGGCACCCATCTGGATTTTTCCAAATTCTGACATGCTTGACACCCTTTGTAGTACTTAAAACAGTCCTCGAGCATGGTAGGCCAAATAAAACCCTGATCGTCTGATCAACCACTTCATCTTATGAGCCGATTGGTGAGTTCCACAGGCGCCTTCATGTACCTCGTGTAGGAGCCGATTGGCCTCGGCTGTTCCCAGATATTTGAGTAATAACCCCTCAAGAGTCCTGTAAAACATGTCGTCTCCGATGCGCTCATACTTCCTGGACTTGTATCTTATCAGTTTAGGTGCCCCAGAGTCCTTCAAGTAATTGAAGATATCGGCTCTCGATCGTCTGCGTCCAGAACGCACCTCAATATCGCTCATACCTTTCGTCCTTGTAGCACAAGCCATTGTGCAAGATCGTTTGCCGGTATTGCGTTCGCGGGATCCGGTGAAGTTTAAGTATCGGGCTGTGCCATCAGCTCACGGCATTGCATCCATAATGGGAAGAGCGATTCACTCTCGCACTTATATTCCTCGTGAGCTGAGAAATTACCAGTTTGGAGTCTCGAATATTTCCCTTGCTTAGCTCCGGCTTGAGCAACTCCATCCCCTGCGTATCGCCTCATACTCGGCTACATTGTTGGTGCGAGGTAGACAATCTAATGGAGAAGGAAAATGTTGCCCCGGGCGACACGAGTAAAATGCCGATGCCGCAGCCATCGTCACAAACGATCCGTCGAAAAACATAGCCCACACTCTTATGGGCGGTCTTTGCTATGTTGGTGTTGATCCTTTCGGCAATAAGATCGGCCACATCCCTTAGCGCTTTCGCGGGTTGGTACGGATGTCAAACTCGATAATGCAAACATCCATTTGCCCGGTCGGCCTTTTAACATAGGAGCCGACAACATGTGCTTCTGACGTCGATTTGCATATGATGATGATCTCTGCGATAGCAAAATGTGGCGCAACTTAGTGCAGTGAAAAAGCAGCGGAGGCATAATTTCTCAATATCAGGATACCTTGTCTCCGCGTCCAGCATCCTCCTGCTTATGTAAAATACGACTCGCTCCACCCCATCATAAACTTGTACTACTACCGAGGCGATGGATGTAGCCGACTCTTGGCAGGTAAATGTAGAACGGTTTGTCCGGCTAGGGTGGAACCAACACTGGCGGCTTTGTCAGATATTCCTTGATCTCGTCGAAGGCTTGCTGCTGTTCTGCGCTCCAGCGGAATTCCTCGTCAGATTTTATTTTTACTAGTCCCATGAACGGCTCTATCCTTCCTGACAGATTAGAGATGAATCTTCTGACGAAGTTGATCTTGCCGATGAGAGATGAGCTCTTTCTTGGTGGTGGGTGGCTTCATTGTTTACTTTGCTTCGACTTTTTAGGCGATCTCAATCCAGCGTTCATGGACCAACCCAAGAAGCGACCGCCGTTACTCCGGCGCACTTCTTTGGGTTCATTCGTAGTCGAACTTTCTCGTTCGGTCCGGGCGCGTTGCGATCGCCCAAGTGTCCTTCTTGAGGCGGACTTGACCACCACGTCATCTATATAAATCTCCACCAGCTTGCCGATCGGGTCATGGAAAATGTAGTTCATGGCTCTTTGACGTGGCACCACATTTTTCAGCCCAAAGCGTCATGACAACGTATTCAAATAACCCCACCGAGCACGGTACTCGAGCGCAGTCTTGTGTATGTCTTCGAGCCATAAAAATTTGGTTGTAACCATTCCCATCCATAAAGCTCAAGATCTTATGGCGGCCGCTGCGTTGATTAACGTTTACGCCGGCATTGGATACTCGTCCTTTGGGGTAGCTCTGTTGAGGTCCGAAAATCTATGGCGACACGCCACCGGCCATCCTTCTTCTCCACAGTGCGATATTAGAAATCCATTCAGCATACCGCAAGGCCCTGATCAAATCGGTGCCAACATTTTCTCGACCTCCTTCTTGACTTGTTCTAAATTTTGGCCTTCATCTGTCATGCTCGTTCTTTGGGCAACGAAATCCTTTTTAAGCGAGTCTATGCTCAATGATGCTCTGTCTAACGGGCATCTGTGTAGTCCCAAGCGAAGCGATCTGGATATTGCTTCAACAAGGCTATCATCGGATCCCGGACTTGGATCCAACTTTTGTCGATAAAAGTTGGTCGTGGCTTATCCCGGGACCAATGTCGATTTCTTCTAGTTCATCGGATGTAAATCCATATCCTAGCTTGCCGTCACTGTCAAATCTATGCTAAGCACAGGGCACCACAGTGGGTGAAGTCAACAAAAATAATTTGGGCGATTGCAGAATCGCCCCTTTATTAATTGGTCGAGGATGGTTTACACCTTACGGTTTTAACATGGTTGAATCTCCCGCTGCTGCATCGATCTGTTTGTCGTATGACTGCTGCTTTTTGTTTTTTGTGGCCGATCACAGGGATCGACCGTACCACGCGCCATCGTGGGCCTTGCTACTCTGTCAGGCCGGTGGATAAGACCAGCCTCACCCCGTTTTTTGTAACCTCGATGCGTTCACAGCCGTCTAGATTGATTCCAGAGATTGGCTCTTGGTCTTCTGCTTCCCAGACGTTCATGCCAGCAATGGAGACCTCGATAGACTCATCTTCGTGGATGACCTCCACTTCATCTCCATCCCACTGGATGAGGCACTGGTGCATCGTGGACGGAATGCAGCAATTAGCGTGAATCCAATCCCTTCCTAGCAGGACAGTGTAAGTGCTCTTTCTATCCACGACGAAAAATGACGTGGGGATGGTTTTTCTACCGGTCAGATCCACGTTCAATCGCCTGCGTTTAGAAGTTTGACCGTTGAAATCGCTTAACGTGGCGTTGGTTTTGATCAAATCTGCGGTGGGCGTCCCAAGCCGTAGCATGGAGTATGGCATGATATTGTTGCGCTCGGTGTCCACCAACATCTTGGTGACAGGTTGCCCATTGATGTAACCCGTAGATATAGGGCTTTCGGATGCTTGTAACCCTTCTCACGCGGTTTTCAAAATGACGGCCGTGGGCGCGATAAGCGTGCCACGGGTAGCTCGTCGGCTCTTGGCGCGGAATTACGGCGTATGAACACCATGTTTGTGCCACCGATGTCTTCGCATCGGCTTTTCTGACTTAGCGCCACTCCTTTCGCTCGGGTGATATTCCGCTTCAAAGTTTGCCTCACTTTGATGGCGGATCAGGCCGTGCTTTCTTCAAAGCGTGGAATCGTGCTTCACTTCTTCCAAATTCGTAGCCGCTGCACTCGCTTTTGGGTGTGCTGAGTCCGTCGGGACACCACCTTGGACGGTGATACATCTTCTTCATGTCACCCATTGGCTCCTTGAGACCTTGTGATCGGGATGCTCCCTGCGTTTGCTCTGCGATGGGAGAGGTCCTAGGCGCTTGAACAACGACCTTTGGCCCGTGCCCTCTTCTTTGTCGCGCAGGCGGTTGTCGATCGTAGGCAATCGGCTCATTCCGCGTCCAGCGATGCTTGAAGAACGGGCAATCCCAATGCTTACTGCGCCTTTCTTTTCTTCGGCGGTTCCACGGCAAGGTGCTCATATCCTTCGTCGTCTCTATTGCGCCGTGGCGTTGGTCATCTTGGCGTTCATACTTGTTGAGAGGTGCGTGGAATGGCTTGATATCGCACTCTCCTTATTTGTTCCTCTGTTAAATCTGCTTTGTCATTGTGGCTGGGCGGTCGCGTGGACCGCCTCTCTCTTTCTGTACCTGCAGGCGACCCTCCTCTTCGTAGTCATGGTGGTACCCAGATCCTGCCATATTAACGCCGAGCAGAAATCTAGGCGGCGCCTCGCGGGCTTGAGTTCTACCATGTTGGCCTGGAAATGGGTTTGTGTCCACTTTCATGGCGACCTGCCCAAGGATCGACGGCCTTGCTCTATCGCCATTTGGATTTGGCGGCAGCTCTTTGCAATCATTGGTGGCGTGAGTGAACGAATGATGCCACTTGCAGTATGGTCTCCCGTGCATTTCCTGAGTCGTAGGGATTTTGTGGCCTTCGGGTAACCTCAGCTGTTTCTCCTTCAGCAGTAAGTCGAATATCTGCTCGGCTTTGCTCACATCGAAGTCAAACCCTTTGCAGGCCCTTCTTTGTTTCACCCATTTGCAGGACACAGGATCTACACCTCGAGCCCATTCACGGCCACTTCCTGGTATTGTGTAGGATCATCTTCTTCTGCATCAACCAGGCTTATCGGGCGTTTGAATTTGTCTTGGTACAACTCCGGGTGGCGCTGTTCATACATCGTCAGTTTCTGGGCCATATGCGCCAATGAGTTGTACTCCACTTGGAACGCCAGATCCTTGACGGGTGCTAAGAGACCAACGCCATTCGGCTTCTTTCTCGATTAAGCGAAGGAGTAACATCGGTTCTTAGCGGTCTGAAGCTGGATGTATTGACTATCGTTTCTCCCGCTTACCGCGCGCCAGTCGCAATGCCAGCCTCGTAGCCTCTGAATGGTACTGGATGTGGAACTGCTCTTCCGATTGCTTCAGTGCGAATTGAATCGGTGGCGCGGTGTACCACCCAAAGGCTGGTCCTGTCGAGATTGTGCAAAAATCTTACGGCGCCGATCCGATGCGAAATCATGCCTAGTTGTGCGGTATCGGCACGTGCTCGATTGAGCTTGACCCTTGACCAATGAACCTTGAGAACTCGGGGAGCTTATATTTGGGTGGCGGAATCATATCAAACTTCGTTGAATGCGGCTTGGAATAGCCGATTGTCCTTCTCTTGACGCAGCGAACTGTCCCTCGAATGGTACCGATTTGCTCCCTTTGTTTGAGCTGTAGGGGCTAGAGTCTCATGACTTGTTCGATGGCATACTTGGCTATGCGCCTGTTTATCGGCGTCCATCCCGGATTCTGCTCGGAAACACCTACGAAGCCCTCCCGCAATCCCTGCTGTTGCAATTTGGTTTGTCGTGTTAAACTGTTGGAGTCCTGCGTGGTGCACGTATCCATGTGGGATTTCTTTAGGTGGTTCGCAGGAATTGTGTCGCCAGGGTCGCCTCAACCTTGTAAAGCAATCGCTGGTGCCCTGGTGGCTCGAGCTGCAAGTGTGAATGGCAGCGGTGGCCTGGCACAGGCGGTCTTTCTCCTGGTGAGTTCCTAGAGTGGGCCCGATGGAGAATATTGATGTTTCATGATCTCTGAACCATGAACTACCCGCTCGAACGTTTACCAAGCTCTCGAGAATGGCGGTGAAGAGAATGAGCCACCATGTAGTTGACTTCTGGCGCAGCTGCAGTGCGGTCCTCTGAAGGCAGATAGATCTACCGTCAAGAGCACCCTCGGTGAGAACCCTTTCCACTGATCCCATGCTTAGTCCTCTCAAAGAGCCGATGAGATCGGCTTGAAGAAACCACCTTGGCGTCATCATACTTTGCCTTGAACTCATCGACAGACTCCTCATACGTGGTAGTGCATGCGTCCATCGCGTCGGATGTTGATGTAGACGTCGTCTTTGGTCCCACCGTGCGAGAATGTGTTGCCTGCCAAAACTCACGGCGGCGACAGCGAGCAACACGAAGAGCCGGAGGCTCCGAGCTGCTGGTGGGCCTGGTCCCTCGGGCACGGCCGCAAAGCTCCGACGCAGCATACAGCTTGGTTCGGCGTGCCACGACCTATACCTGATCGGAAGGTGAAAGATTGCTTCGATTGGTTTCCATGGCAAACAAACATGTGTAAAATTCTTGCCGTATCGGCTCCGGGTTTCCACAGTGAATCGGCTCTTAGAGCCGATCATCCCATGGTTCTGCATTAAATCTTATGATAACATGGGGTTTTTGCTTCATCAATACAAGCTAAATCGATCTAATACAAGCTAAATCGATCTACGACAGTTTAACGTTTTCACCTCATGACTGGAACATCCTACACGTAATTGAGCCTGGTAGATACAAAAGATAGTAGAAAACTAATCCTAGAGAAGGCCTAAAAACCAACATAACGTTAATTCCGGAGCGTCCCCTAGATCGATGAACCATATCTTACATATTCTTTGGATCGTTCAACCCGTTTGCAAGGCCTGATCATGGGGATATCAAACTAAACCTTGGAGAACAAGGTACAATTATATGAGATCAAATCGACTTAAATAAAGATCAAGCAAGATGCCACCTTTACCCCGGGAAAAGGTGCAAAGCGGCGATATAGCTACAAAAGGCATAACTAAACAATCATAGCGAAAAATCGATGCTAACCCAAACAAATCTATGATAATGGTGTTACCGCCATCAACAAGGCTTAGTACGAGTAACACGGGTAACACATAGCGAACTGCCTAGATCGCAAGATGCGATCTAGGCAGATAACACTACCGAGAAAAACCCTAGAAACAAGGGGTGGCGATCTTGGAGATTGTGTTTGTGGTGAGCGTGATTGTCCTCTTTTTCTCGATAACCTTAGGTACATATTTATAGTCCGGAGACTCTCTACTTTTGGAATAACTCTACAACTCTATCTTTACCTAAACTGAAACGAAACCTACTATGATACAAGATACACGGGCAATTTAGCCCAAACCTACGTACAAGGCCGCTTAACAACACGTTAAATATACGTATCTTCTAAGCCCATCTTGATTACGGCCCAACTCCTCCTTTTGCCAAAATATGGCGATAACAATTATATTATGAAATTAGGGTTTCGGGAAGGGTTCACACATTAGGGTTCTCGACGGCCTTGGGGTTCCAGGGTTCGGGGTCCGACAGGGTCCAGGGTTCGACGGGGTCGTTCTCGAACTCCGGGGGTTGGGTCTTGACGGATCCGTGGTCTTCGGGTCATGTTGTCGGTCTTGTCGTCTCTCGCGGGGACCTTGGCGTTAGGCGCCTTAGTCTAGCGTCGGGCGCATCGGGTCCTTCCGGTCGGTGCCGTTCTTGTCGTTCTTGCCATCTTGTCGGATTCGCGGTCCTCGGGTCGGACTTGACGTCCGGGGAAAAGTACTTGTCGTATCCACGAAGGGGATCATGCCGCTTGGTATCCGTGTAGGAGAACTCGAGGTTGATGGCGAACTTGTTCGGTACCGGGGTTCGGGTGTTGGCGTCCGAGGTAATACTTGGCGTTCCGGATTGGGTCGATCACAGCCGGTGAGAAGAGCTTGGCATCTAGGTTCTCGCGAACTTGGCGTCCGAGGGTACCTTCGGGGTTGGACTCCGGGTTGACGGTCCGCTCGGGGCGGTCTTGATGTCGATGGAGAACTTGGATCCAATCCGTGGTCATCGAAGATCTTGTCGATGGCAATGACCTTGTCCACTTTTCGTCTCGTTCACGGAATGTTCGGATCGCCCGGTGGATTGTAACACCATTTTCAGCGTACCTCACCGCGTCCAACACCTTCACATCTCTCAAAGACCGAGCAACCTCAACACATCAACACAGGGCACACGCCAGCGGTATAAGAGCTGAACGGGACGGTCGGCGGTGGCACGCGTGGCACGGCTTTTGCGAGCAGCGGCCAGCTATGGCGGCTTTCGGCGGTTGGGCGTGAGGCGAGAGCGGGGCGAAGCGGGGCCACGGGCTCGGCGACGGCTGGTCAGGAGGCGGTGAGCGGCGACGGGCGGAGGCTCGCGGAGGAGGAGAGGCTCCAGCCTTGGCCGTAGACAGCTGATGGCGAGGCGAGGCGGGAAGAGCGCCGCTTCGAGGCGGGCGCCTGCGAGCAGGCGGCAGGCGCCACGAGAGGAAGACGCTGGGCGAAACGCAGCGCCGTGAGCTTGTACGGCCAGGCGCCGGGAGCTCGGCGGCAAGGATAGCGGGCAGGCGGCTTTCTGAGCGGCAGCGGTGAGGTGGCGTGAGGGAACGCGGAGGAGCGAGGGCGTCAAAGTGGCGGGTGCGGTGGCTCGGCGAGGACAGCGAGGAGCCAGCGAGGCGCAAGTGGCTGGAGGAGGCCAGGCGGCGGGTGCTCGAGGAGGTGGGAGGTGGACGCGGCCAGGAGGTGGAAGACGGGTGGGGGAGAGGAGAACGTGGGGAGGACGGGGAGAGCGGAGATGGTGGCGTGCGGGGCTGAGGGGCAGGCAGAGGGGAGGCAGGGAGGTGAGGCCTGGGGCGAGGGTGGGTCAGGGCAGTGGGTTGAGTGGGCGTCTTGGCGTGGTGGGGTGTGCTGTGGCCCGGTGGCAGGTGTGAGCTGAGAGGGGAGAGAGAAAAAGGAGGGGTTAGGTGGCGCAGGATGATAGGATGAGTGGGTGAGGGTTGGTGAGGTGGCAACCTGGGATTGGGTGGGGTGATGTGGAGGGTTGGACTGGGTAGGTTAGTTGGGTGAGTTTAGGATTTAGAGGGCCGGGATGGATGGACCGATTAATTTTCTGGGGCGGTCGTTCGGGTCAATCGGCCCGTTCGACTGCCCCTATTAAAATAATTTAAATTTTTATTTATTCTAATTGGGCCGTTTGCAACCCGATAGCAACAAACAAATTAACTCCGGAGACCCGGGTTTTTGCGTTTGGATAAAGATGGGGCGTTTGGAAATTCAAAACAGGTTTTCGAAATTAGTTTTTGACAAACAATACATGATGATGACGATGCAATGCACAAATTCAACGCGATTTTCTAGTAGTGGTTTTGCGGGATGCCACAAAGCAGAAGACCAAGAGCCGATCTCTGGAATCAGTCTAGACGGCTGTGAGCGCATTGAAGCTACAAAAAACGGGGTGAGGCTGGTCTTATCCACTGGCCTGACAGAGTAGCAAGGTCCACGCGTCATTGGTGCGGCCGATCCTCGCGATCGGCCACTAAAATAGGAAGCACCAATCGCGACAAGCGGATCACGTGGTCGTGGTGGAGATGCACCGCCATTGTAACACAATAAGGTGTAAACCATCCTTAACTAATTCAATCAAAAGGGGGCATTCGGGCAATCGGCCAAATCATTTTGTTACCCTCACCCTCTTGTTTTGCCACGTGTTTAGCGTCGATTTGTGGTGTGAAGCTAGGGTATGAGTTTACATCGCGGATGAGCTAGAAGAGATCGACATTGGTCACAGGATAATCGACCAACATTTATCGCAGAAAGTTAGATCCGAATCTGCGGGGCCGATGATAGCCCTTTGAAACAATATCCGGACGCCGCTGGGACTACAGAGATGCAGGTTAGGAGCATCATTGAGCATCGACTCCCGTTCAAAAAGTTTCGCCATTTCGGTGAGCACGACAAATGAAGGCGAATTCGAAGAAGTCAAGAAAGAGGTCGAGAAAATGTTGTGACCAAGTTAATCGGGCCATGCGGGTATGCTGAGTGGATTTCTAGTATCGTGCACAGAGAAAAAGGATGGCCGGTGGCGTGTTGCCATAGATTTTGGATCTCAACAGAGCTACCCAAAGGATGAGTATCCGATGCCGTGGCGAACGTTAATCAACGCAGCGGTGGTCATATGATCTTGAGCTTCATGGATGGCAATGCGGTTACAACCAAATTTTTATGGCTCCAAAAGACATACACAAGGCGCATTCGAGTCCCTTCGGTGGGGTTGTTCGAGTATGTAGTCATGACGTTTGGATGAAGAATGCGGACGTACCAAGAGCCATGAATTATATTTTTCATGATCGATCGGCAAGTGGTGGAAATCTACATCGATGACGTGGTGGTCAAGTGCGCTTCAGCAAGGACATAGGCGATCTCTGACGTCTGGACCGAACAAGAAAATCCGCCTACGGATGAATCCAAAGAAGTGTGCCTTGAGGTGGCGGTCGGTTCTTGGGTTTTTGGTCCATGAACGGGATTGAGATCGACCTGAAAAGTCGAGGCAATCACGAACAATGAAGCCACCCACTACAAAGAAAAGCTGCGATCTCATCGGCAAGATCAACTTCGTCGGAAGATTCATCTCAATCTGTCGGAAGAATAGAGCCGTTCATGGGACTAGTGAAAATTAAATCGACGAGGAATTCCGCTGGGGCGAACAACAACGAGCCTTTGGAAATCAAAGAATATCGGCAAGCCCGGTGTTGGTTCCACCCAGACGGACCGTTCTACATTTACTTGTCGATGGCCACATCCATCGCCTCGGTGGTGGTGCAAGTTTATGATGGGCTGGGCGAGTCGTATTTTACATAAGCGAAGGATGACCAGCGAGACAAGGTATCCCGATATCGATAAGTTGTGCCTCGCCTGTTTTCACGCACCAAGCCGCCATACATTTTGCTATCGCCGAGATCATCATCATATGCAAATCGTCATAAAGCACATCTTTGTCGGCTCCTATGTTAAAAAGCCGATGGGCAAATGGATGTTTGCATTATCGAGTTTGATATCGGTATCAACCCATGGCGATTAAGGGACAAGCGGCGATCTTATCGCTGAAAGGATCAACACTAACATAGCAGCATTGTCCATAGGCGTGGGCTATGTTTTTCGACGGATCGATTTGTGGCGATGGCTGCGGCATCGGCATTTTACTAAATGTCGCCCGGGGGCAACATTTTCCTTCTCCATCGATTGTCTACCTCTCGCACCAACAATGTAGCCGAGTGCGAAGCGTCGCAAGGGAATGGAGTTACTCCTCGGCCGGGCGAAGCGTGGAAATTTTGGAGACTCCAAGTTGGTGATTTCCCAACTCACGGAGGAGTACAAGTGTGAGAAGTCCCTCTTCCCATTATGGTTGCCTTTGCCGTGAGTGATGGCGCATTCGGTACATAAACTTCACTGGATCCCACGGTCGCGAATCTGAGGCAAATGATCTTGCACAAATGGCTTGCTACAAGGATGTAGCGGAAGAGCCGATGTTCGTACAGTTCCTGAATCTTGTATGGAGAGCCGATATCTTCAATTACTTGAAGGATTCGACTCGGGGGCACCTAACGGATAAGGTACAAAGCCATGAAGTATGTACTTATTGGGGATGACATGTTTTACAGGACTCGGAAGGATTATTGCTCAAATGTCCGGGGACAAAGAGGCTAATCGGCTCCTACACGAGGTACACGAAGGCGCTGGAACTCACCAATCAGCTCACAAGATGAAATGGTTGATCAGCGATCAGGTTTTATTGGCCCACCATGCTTGAGGACTTTCAAGTACTACAAAGGGTGCCAAGCATGTCGGAAGTTTGGGAAAATTCAGATGGTACCCGCGTCGGCAATGAACCCCATCATCAAGCCTTGGCCATTCCGAGGTTGGGGTATGGATATGATCGGCAAAATCAATCCCCCATCAAGCAAAGGCCACATGTGGATTTTGGCCATTACTGATTATTTCACTAAATGGGTGGAGGCTGTCCCGATGAAATCAGTAAACTCAAAGGATGTTATCAACTTTGTGAAAGAACATGTCATCCATAGATTCGGGATTCCCCAAACTATCACGACCGATGGAGGTTCGGTCTTTATTTCTCAGGAGTTTAGAAAGTTTTGCGAGGACACGGGGATTAAGCTGATCAGATCATCTCCATACTATGCTCAGGCGAATGGGCAAGCTGGTTTTGTCAGAGGCATTGTGGGCTTATCGCATGTCATGCCATGGGGCGATTAAAACCTCGCCATACCATCTAGTATATGGACAAGAAGCCGTATTGCCTTGGGAAATTACGGGTCGAGACGGGTCACTTTTCAGGACGATATAACGACTGAAGAATACGCAACCCTGATGAGTGACAGTGTGGAGGATTTAACCGAGCTCAGGTTGTGGTCACTGGAGAAAATCAAAGAGAACAAGGCCAAAGTAGCTCGTGCATACAACAAGAAAGTGAAGCCAAAGGAGTTCCACGTTGGTGATCTGGTATGGGAAGTCATGTTGCCCTTGGGGACTAAGGATGCAACATATGGTAAATGGTCTCCAAATTGGCACGGACCGCATGAAATGGTCGACCAAGTTTTAAGAGGAAACGCGTACATGCTTGAGGAGGGTTACGGCGTGAAATTCCCGGTTGCTGTCAACGGTCAACATCTCAAGAAATATTTCCCAAGCATGTGGGATGTTGGACAGTAAAACTTGAGGGGCCGATACATGAAATCGGCTAAGTAAAAGCACGTGAGACGATGGACAGTAAAAATGTGGGGGCCGATGCTGAAAATCGGCCGAATAAAAGCAAAATGTATAGCCGATGCGGTCATCGACTTTAGAGGTTCACCACGTGTTACAAACAGATGCCACCTACATACGAACTCTTGAAGAAATGCCTCAAGGCATGGGCGTCGACGGACATGGTCCACCTCGATCTCGGCCGTCATCTTCATCCTTACCCGACACTAGCTGCTTGTTGAGCACGTTTTCGATGGGCAATTGGAGATTTGGGTCTGTTTGAAAAGGGCGCGTCGCCGTTTGAAAAAGGTCGCAGGTTACCGTTTGAAACCAAGAAGTGGCGTTTTAATGTGCCTAAAGATGCGACCAAGTTTGACCACTAACGTTTTTGGGAGAAGCCGATGGGTAGTCATCGCTCTTTGCGATTTGACTTGTTTGATCAGTATGTCGTGATGTTAAAGCCGATCTGATGTCATCGACTGGAGCATCGACCTATTTCGCTATCGGCAAAATTGGAGCGAAAAAGAACAATCTTTGGGAACGGATTTTCATTCATTGAAAGATGATTGCTTACAAAGGATGATTGATTACAAAGGAGCCTACTACTCATTGTTGCTACTAATTCCTAATCTAAAGGCGAGATCGTCGCTTTTGCCGTCACGCCGTCTTCTTCATTGTCTTGGCTGCCGGCGTCGTCTTCTTCTTCTTCTTTGAAGAAGACAGCGGGCCTCCTCATCCTCGCCGCCATCTTGATTGTCTCGCTGGACCCGGGCGGAAGCGCGCCGTCGGCGGTACTCATCGGAGGTGTCCTCCTCGATTCCTCCTCCTCGTCGGAGGACTCGGCCGCCCCAAGACCAAGCGTCATCCTCTTAGCCTCAGTTCCCGTCAACGAGGAACTGCAGGCTCTCCTCTCCGTCAGTCAGGGACGCATCGTCCTCCGACCAGACGGCGAAATCCCAGTCCCTCTCGTCCCACCATCGTGGGCGAAAGTACTGTACGCCGCCGTGGGTGGGTGCTCTGGAGTCGGCTCTCGACTGATCTTTGTTGGAAGACGGGAGGAATGGGCGGAAGAGGAAGAAGCCATGGCGGAGGAGGAGGGTTTTTCGGCGAAGGAAGGGTTTTTGGCTCGGAGGAAGATGGGGACGCGAATCGCCAGCGAATTTAAGTAAGGGAATAGTGGAAAGACGGTTCAATGCCATAGCGGTTTCCCAGTTATTGTGCCAAAATCGTCAAATCATGCCTGCGGAGGAGTTGAGAAGACAGGGCATCATGATGAAGGGGTAGCGTGGCGATTCTGTACGCCACGATTACATCAACGCTAACCCGATACAAAAAAAAAGAGGAGAAGAAAAAACACAGTGGTTTTGGAATTATCATTGCCAAAACCAGGGGCATGTGTTATCGCCATATTTTGGCCAAAAGGAGATGGGCCGTGATCAAGATGGGCTTGGAAGATGCGTATATTCAACGTGTTGTTGGATCGGCCTAGTCGTGAATTGGGCTAAACTGCCCGTGTATCTTGTATCATAGTAGGTTTCGTTTCAGTTTAGGTTCCGTTTCAGTTTAGGTAAAGATAGAGTTGTAGAGTTATTCCAAAAGTAGAGAGTCTCCGGACTATAAATATGTACCTAAGGTTATCAAGAAAAGGAGGACAATCACGTTCACAACAAACACAATCTCGGCGCATCGCCACCCCTTGTTTCTAGGGTTTCTTTCGGGTAAGTGTCATGCTGCCTAGATCGCATCTTGCGATCTAGGCAGTATTTTTACTTATGCGTTGTTTGGTGTTACTCGTACTGAAGCCTTGTTGATGGCGAGTAACACTACTATCATAGATTTTTTGAGGCTAGCATCGGTGTTTTTCGCTATCATTGTTTAAAGTTATGCCTCTAGTTGTCTCGCTACCTTTGCACGTTTCCCAAGTGCAAGGGTAGCACCTGCTTGATCTTTATTTAGCTGATTCGATCTGTTATGGTTGTGCCTTGCTCGCCAAGGTTTAGTTTGATCTCGTAGTCAGGCCTTACAAGCGGGTTGAACGATCCATGTACGTAGGGGCGTGGCTTATTCGTTCTAGAGAAGTTGTTCCGATTAACTTTCGTTGGTTATTAGGCCTCCTCTAGGGATAATATTCTTCATCTCTTGTACATACCAGGCTCAATTACGTGTAGGACGTTCGATTACGTGGTGAAAACATTAAACTGTCAGAGATCGATTTAACTTGTAGTGATCAAGCAAAACCCCATGTTATCGTAAATCTAATGCGAACCATGGGGCAATCGGCTCTAGGATCCGATTCTGGAAACACAGGGAGTCACGACTGAATTTTACGTATACTTGTTTACCATGCAGAAATCAATCGGAGCAATCCTTCACCTTCGACCAGGTATAGGTCAGGTGGCATCTCGAACCAAGCCAGGACGTGTGCCGGAGTTTTGCGGGCCGTCGCCCGAGGGACCAGGGCCCACCAGCAGTTCTGGGAGCCTCCCGGCTCTTCGTGTTGCTCGTCGCTGCTCGCCGGTGAGTTTTGGCAGGCAACAGGAACTCATTTCAATATCTGTTGTTCATCAATGTTGGATAATTCCCCATTGATTCACAAATTGTTTAACTATTAGTCTTTGATCTATTATCTGATCTTATCATAACATCTACTTCAATTTTTTAAAGAGGGCATAGTTCATAAATAACCTTAATCCAATATGAGATACTAAGAAGATAATTCCAAGATAATGGAAAAGTAGGATAGATAAAGCCTTGCTTAGCCAACTAAGAATTTCAGTAATAAATTATTAAAGAATTATAATGGTAATGCTTTGGCCACCAATATTGAATGCTTATATTTAGTATAAGTAATACTGGTGGGTAGAACATGATTTGAACCTTAGTAGAGATAAGTTATCCTAGAGTAGCCATTACAAACCACATAAATTTAATTTAGGGTTGAAGTGTAAGTCATGAGAGTTAAGTAAATATAAGATGGTGTTACTCAACTAAATGCTAGAATAGCATAGAGTCTAGAAGTAGTGTTATTCAACTTAAAAGATAATCAACCTTAGAGAAAGATCAGTGATGGAATATTAAGGAAAATTGTAAGTGAAATTAAAGGAACTATTGGTAGGATGGAAGTTTATCAACAGTAGAACGGTAAATACAACCAAGCAAGGACATGAGAAAATTATGAAATATCCTTATATCAAACTCATAGGATTCATCCATAAGTTTAGAAGGAGGATATATGAATAAGAGTATTTAAATGAGTAAAGCTCATCATACTAACCATGATGATGGATAGGAAGAAGTATTATATCTAGGAAAGGAATTCCTTAATTGGAAATCCCAGATTGTGAAAATTATATGTTATAAATCATTTTCCTATTTAATCTTGGTAAGCAATCAACTCTAAATCTCAACTCAAACATAATATCCATCTCATACTATTGATCCATCATATGATGTCTATAACATTTTATAGAAATATTTCCCTATAGCAAATTACATAAGCACATCTTTGTTAATTCCAACCATCATAACTATATGTGCTTAAGCATGTTTTACCAATTCACTTCTACAAAACACTCTAATGATAACTTTCTATTAAAAAGGGAAATTTCATCAAATACTATATACATAAGGCATTATGCTTAGTCATTAAATCTTGACTCTTAAAAGGAATCTAAGCTTAAACAAAACCCTAAAACCAAGGGTAGTACTCATAATTCAAAACCTTAAACCTCTTTGTTTATCACAATAGAATATATACATTTAACTTTCTAAATTAATGGGAATAGTAATAACCATATCAATATCTTTCATGTTTCCATGCATCAAATAATGATCCAGGATCATTATACATATAAAATTTATATTCAAACTATGAGCCAATTAGAGTTAAGACTATAAACAAATAAGAAGATATCATTCAAGAAATCCCTAGCTAAAATAGGAGAAAAAAATAAATAAGAAAAGTTTCTATAAACTATTAACAAAGGGCTTCATATAAAGTAAATAAAAGAAATACAAAAAGATGATATAATAAAAATTCACAAATAATACAAAATGTATTTTAGTATTGCTGCAAATATCCAGCAAATAAATTACACAAAGAAAGGTTCAAAATATAAAACAAATTCAAATCTGAATAAGAAAACTAGAAAATAGAAAAAAACAAATAAAAAACTAAACATGGTTGCAGCCCAAACCTACCTTACACGACACCTGTGTGCAGCCCACTGCCATGAGCATCCCACCACCGGTCGAAGACCGCCTACATTTCGTCGTCTTCCTCGCCGGAAGCAACTATGGCGTCATGTCGGTCGTCGATATCCGTGGCGTTCTGATCTTGCGCCGCCGTCGATGAGGAGGGATAAGAACGCATGAAGCTCCGCTATCCATTCGTAACCGAATCACTCTCTCTCTCTCTCGTGCTCTCTCTAAAATTTCCCCAACCATGCCAAAACCCTAACTCGCCGTAGTTGCTCGTTGTCGTTGTTCAAGACCACCCCGAGGCCAACTGAAGGTTCCACTAGCACCGCCATGATGGACTTCGTCTGCTAGGAGGAGGAATCGAGCCGAGAAGCCTGAAACCATGTGCATCGAGCTCGTCTATACGTCGTTCGCCGTCGACCATGGCGACGTCGTTTGAGCTCGCCTCCCCTTGTCGTTGCCACTACAAGCGCCCCGGTGAGCTTCTGCTTATGCTCATTCTATCCGATTTGATCCTAGTCATCTGTTGTGCCTTGTACGCATGCACCCGAGCCGGTCACCGTCGAAGCTCGTCGGAGCTAGTGCTCCGGTGACCATTCCGAGGTGGCACAACCATAGTTCGACTCGTCGTTGCACCCTCTTCCCAACGCACCAAACCACGCATGCTAAAACGCCGTAGATCATCGCCGGCGACCTTGATCTGGTGGTGGAGGTCGTGTTGACATCAGCGTGACGACGTGCTGGGGTTAGCCTGGACCCAGTTCTCTGTTTGACCTGGTCTTTGTCCCGCGTGGCAAGTGACGTGGCCCAGGGCCCATGGGTCATCGTCTGAGAGTAGAGAGAAGGTCAGTAACAAATGTGTTTTCCTTAACTAGTGAGATGAGGTGGATAGTGGCCCACTAGTCAGTGACTGGGGCTAGCTCTTAGTGCGGTGTAAAAAGTATTTTCTGTTAAGAAATAGATAAGATGTTATAATTCAATTAATAATATTCCAGAAATCAAATAAATGATTAAATCTTGTTTAATTAATAACTTTTGATTTACAATTCAGAATAAATGTTTTTATAAGAATAAATGTTTAATTAATAACTTTTGATTTACAATTTAATAAAGGTTTAATAAGTAATAAAACCTTGATAATTCATATTTTTATAAGAATACATGTTTATAATATAAGTAAAATACCAAAAATATTAGAAAAATAAGAATTCTAATTTAAAACTATAAACATGTATTATTATTTCACTTAATTAAATATTTTTTATTTATTAAGTAATTATAAAGTAATAAGAATTATAAAAATCATATCTTATTATTTATAAATCACAAAAATAAATACGATATACCAAAATGATCACAAAAATATTATTTACATGTTAAAAATCTAATAATATCCTTTTGAGGTAAATTAAAAAACTAAATATTTTAATAACTCCAATTTAAATTTATTTACTTCATTAGTAATTCATATAAAGATAAATAAAATTTATTAATATTCCTAAAATGAGTCAAATAAGTCTAATAAATAGTATGAATCTTAAATATTAATAATATAATGCCATAATGGTTTAAAACATTATAAATGTTCTTATTTTAGAAGGGTCTACAACCTTAAATGAACATTATTTCTAAGAAGAATTCCACTAATAATAAAATCCTGTAACATCCCTAAAATCATGTTTCAAACTCATGAATATCATCCATGCATCCATGAGCATTGGACACCTGTTCTTTTCATGTGTGGCTGCTAAATATGTTTGGGGGGTGGTTGCCAGAGCGGTTGGTGTTGCACATAGACCTGGTTCTTTCTCTCAGTATTTTTGGTGGGCTTCTCAGTACGTGGGGGTTAGTAGGAATGTGCAGATTACGGTGGTGGTGGCTTTTTGCTGGGCTATGTGGAAACTTAGGAATCGAGCTTGTTTTGATAAAAAGCTCATTAATTCACCTGTTGATCTGATTTTATATGCTTGCATTTTCATTCGTTATTGGGCAGGTTTGCATGGGGAGGAGGACCGTGGTGTGCTGCATCTTTGGGGACACCCTCCAGAGAATCGTTGGTGATCTGGCTATGGATGTGGCTCTGTTCCTTTCTTGTCTACACCAATCCACGGAGATCGTGGTCGTGAGGCTCGGGCGGAAAGGAGGGAGAAAAGAAGGAGAACTGGGAGATAAACAAGCTTATGAGGGTTTGGAAAAAGTTTAAGATGTTTGACGCTGGTGTGGTTCTCAGTACTTGTGCTCCTTTGGGGCTGTTCTATTTTGGAATAGTTTCTCACTAGCCTGCGGGCGGTGTTCTTGGGTCTCCACCTTCCCTTCTTTCTCTTTGTCTGGTTGGTTTGTAAGGTGAACTTCTTCTGCTGGTTTGACCCCCTAGGTGGGTCAGTATCGTGACATTTGTATGTGGTTGTTGTTCCGTTATCTGATGATAGTGGAACCCGATCCCTCGTTCTGGGGGATTGTATGGAAAAAAAATGATCATATAAGTTTCATTTCAAACAAATCATTTCAAAACAGAAGCATATATGCTTATTATTTCATGTAAGTTTGCTCTAGCCTTAGTGCTATCTTCCAATGAGAAGAGTACTTGTTTTGGTTCAGTAAGGTTTGAAATTCAAACTTAGGCACCATCACAAGTTTGAACAAAGTTTCAAAACAAAATGAGTAAATAAAATAAAGGCTTGGTTTTATTTTTATTTTCATTTGATCAAAGTGTTTTGAATAAACAGTAGTGTTTGACACACATTTGAGTGCAAGGTTTGCAGTATAAAAATCTAGAGAATATTTGAATTCAAACTCATTTGAATTGGAGTTGAAATTCATTTCAGAAAAACCAAACAGAAAAAGAAAAAGGTTAAAAGGAAAAAAAATAAGCTTTCAGTCGAATCTGGCCCAACCGGCCCAGCTAAGCCCAGCAACCCCACCCCGCGAACCATTTTTCTTCACTCACACTCGCACCCGCCGAGTGACTGACAGACAGGACCCACTCCCTCTCTGTTTCGCTGACAGCCGCGGCCCACACGGCGTCGTCGTCTCCACCCCCTCCCGCGACGTGTTCTTCCCCAAATCACGTCGTGCGTTTCCTGGTTGATTCGCTTGTCAATTCGCGTTGATTTCAGGAGTAAATCACGCCCCCGCCCTGCCTACTTAAACCCCCTCTGCCCCCCTCCATTTCCCCTAGACTCCGAGCACAGAACGCCCCCAGGCTGCCCGCAATCATCCTCGCACCGCCTCAGATAGAGCTCACTCCGGCAACCAATCCCGGTGAGCCCCGTGCGCCCCTTCTTCTCTGGTTCTCGTATACAGCATCGCCACTTCTTTGTGCACCTACTGACACCGTTGGTTCCTTCTATACCGCCCCAGGTCGTCGTCTTCGACAAGCACAACAAGGTTCCGACGACATCCTCAATTCCGGCGATAAAATTCGGTGAGCCCCTTGTTCCCCTTCGCCTCTGATTCACACGATCGTGTTCGCCGTAGTCTTGTGCGTCTCCTGATGCCGTTTGTTCGTTCTAGGGTGACCAGGAGCGTCGCCAACGTCGTTGTCCACCCGAGCCCGACGGCAACTCACGAGCCGATGCGGTACCGTGTCCGCCGCCTTGCCAAGCCGTCGCCAGGTTGAACATCAGTGCTTCGCCACGGTTCTGGTAAGCGCCTCCGACGACCCTAGAACCCCAGCAGCGTGGCGTAGGCGAAACGTGAAGCCGCCGCCGATAGCCACCCGCCCATCCCAGTCAGGTCGTTTGATCCAGACCGTTGGATCTGGATCCAGCGTGAAATTAGATCACTTATCGAGCGTTACGGTAGATCTGGGCGTCAGATTAAGTAGATCTAACGGCTCCTGAGCGATCGTGAGCGAACTGCACGCAAATCGAGTTAAGGCGTGTGGCTAGGGTTTAGGTTTAAAATCGAGATTTAAATCTATTAGATGTTTGAATTTGTTTTAGCTATAACTTTTGATCCCCACGTTCAAATTTGATGAATTTTATATCGATGTAATCATGAGAACAAGCCCTTTCTAAATATGCAATGTGTTTAATGTTTTGCTTCTGTTAAAATGGTTTTATTTACAGAAACATGTAAGGCTATTTTGAGTATATGAATTGTTTAAGAAATGTTTTAAGGTTTAAATAAATGTTGTTTGGCAAGTTTTGAACTTGTTTATGAACCAGTACAGTACACTTGCTTTGTAGAGTTTTAAAAACCATCACATATCATATTGCATGCATTCATATATTTTTGTTTGTATATATTTTGTATGTGATTGTTGCTATGATCTTGTGTGTAGATTTTGGTGCCAATAGTGATTGTGATTGTGAGGAGTGTAGCTACTCTCAAAACTACCAAGGCAAGTGGTACTTCATGATATTTTTATCCCTATGTTTTCTACTAAGCATTAGAGATATTTTGCTAGTATTGCATGTTATATTTTGCTTATATGCCATGTTGGGAAATCCTAGTAGTTGTAGAATTGCTAGGAAATTTCTAAGTTAAGATACTTATCTATGCCATGCTTAGCCTAGCTAGTAGCAACCAAGGGTGGTGAAATATACATGTTATGATGAAAATATTTCTAAGTCTTTGGACTTGTGTTTTGCCTAATAAAACAACTAAGTGAATGAAACACCTGGGTGGAATGGAAGGAATGGTTTATGTTGAGTGGTTACACAAGGCCCATTTCTATGGTTTACCTTGTGTATCTCACTTGTGGAAAGCCACCCAGGAACAAAGAGATTTTAGAGGCCAAGTGTTAAGAAGCTTCTAGTGTATCCACTTGGCAATTAGGGCTCTGCCTGGATCACATAGGTTGCTAGAACTTAGCCATTTGGACAGTTGGTGGTAGTGGGATGATAGGTTGGAGCAGCGTCCATTTGGTCTAAGGGAAGGCTTCTGAAAGGTCCTGCCTTGGTGAAAATCAAGTCTGGTGGGGAAAGTGCACAACCTCTGCAGATGGAAGAATCTAAGTACTTAGCCATGTCCCTAGAAAAGGACAACTTGAGCATCAAGACATGGAAGCTATCAAGAATCTCCTCATCCCAATTTCTAAGTAAAACTTGTGGGTGAACAAGGGTGAAGGACCTCAATGTCTATTGGTGGTTCCTTGGGAAAAGTTTTTGACAAAGAAAAACTTAGTGTTTTCAACTAATAGGCAAAACCTATTTTGAGCAAAGCAAGCCAAGCTACACTTAGCAAAATTGCATATAGTATCTAGTCCACCTAATTTATACTAAGGTATCACTTGCCAATACTATTCCAATGTATTGACCCACTGTGGCTGTAACTTGTGATGTTGCATGTTACTCTGATGAGGATTAGGAGTCATGAGTCTACACTCAACATGTTTGCCTGTGGCACATGAAGATGAAGACTTTTATCTATTTACTTATTTAAACTCTTGTATTAGGCCTGTGGCCTTGGAGTTGTAAAGACTATGTTGTCTCTGGAATGACTGTAATAATGACCTTTGTTTCTGTGTACTTCATCTTAAACTGTGGATGCTAGCATTGATCCAGGGACTAGCATTGCAATCACAGGGATCCTTTTCCTTTATAAAGGAGGGATATTACAGATGGTATCGAGCACTTTGTGTTGCTGTGGGATTATGACCCTAGGATTGTGTAACATCCCAAAAATACTAAACTTAGATCAACAAACACTAATCATCAAGATTAGGGTTAACAAAAACTTTTCTAAATAAACTCATGAATGCATGTATATGTGTATGCATGGATTTTGAATTTCTTTAAAAAACCACCTTGTTTGTGTGATACATTGCTTGTAAAATGTTTCTTAGGTGAAATGAACATCATCTAAAACATTTCCCACACTTTCCCTAAAGACAAGTAAATCAAAACACATATATGAAGTGAATGGTCATTTTGACCAATTTAACTCCCATGCCTACTTTGGCTGTCTCAAACTTTCAAAACCTAATGAAACTTTTACGGATCTTTGCACCCTTGAATGTACTCATAACAAGGTATCAAGTCCCACTTTGTGATCATCCAGAAACTTTCAAATGCATAGTTTAAATGACAATTCAAAATTGAATCTTCTTCATATGGGAAGATCCCACTTTTCCAAAACCCACTCAAACAAGCTCAACTTTCAAAACCCAAGCATCTGCAGACTCACCAGCACCAATCTAGCAAACCCACCAAAAATCATTTCAAAATTCAAAACTTGATTTCATGCGGCCATTTCATCAAACAGGTTGCAGACACAAATCAAACAAAACATCAAACACTATAGTGTGCAGTGATTCTTGCCTAACTTGTTCCCTAGTTAGCTCACACACAACTCAGTAGATCATCTAGAAAGATTATGTGGCTTCCCGCAAAACCACTACTAGAAAATCGCGTTGTTTTTGTGCATTGCATCATCATGACCGCATGCTCATGTCATCATGCCACATTGCATTTGAGCATCGTCATCATCTTGCGATTGCTTGCATAAAACTATTTGCGGAAACACCTGTCTTTATTTTCTAAACGCCCCGTCTTTGTTCAAACGCAAAACCCGGGTCACCGGATTATTTTTGTTTTGTTGCTATCGGGTTGCAAAAGCTTTGTTTTAAACCAACAAAATATTTAATTATTTTAGTGGGGCAGTCGAACGGGACGATTCGACCCGAACGACCACCCTGGAATAAAATCGGTCCAGCTTAGACCCCACCCCAAATCTTTTCTTACCCCAGTCCTATCTACCCACCCTCTAGCCACCTCACCCGGACCAACCCCTGGCTGCCACCTCACCCTCTCCCTCCCCTCTACCCAATCCCATGCCGCCACTTGGCCACCTCCTCCTCCACCCCTCTCTCTCTCTCCCTCCCTCCACTCTCCACTCACGCCACAGGTCCCACCAGACCCACCAGCCGCGCCCATCTCTCCCCAGTTCCACCTCCCAGTCGACCTCTCCTCTCTCGACAAACCGCCAGGTCCTACCACTGCCCACCCTCCGCCCTCCTCCCACCCCAGCCTTGTGCCACCATGGTCCCACGATCCCCACGCACTTCCCACCAGGCCCAGCGTCCCCCCTCTCTTCTTCCTCTCTCCCCACCTACCAGCGCGCCACCTTCCTCTCCACCTTGGCCTTCTCGCCCTCAGCCGGCAGCCGCCTCCTCCTCCTCTCGCTCCCCACCTACCCGGCCACCGCTCCTCCCTCTCCCCGTCGGCCCTTTCTCCCCGTATCCACGCTGCCTCGCCCTCCGCTTTCCCGGCTGGCCTTGCCGCCTCCCGGCCCACCACCGCCCGCGTCCTCCTCCCCCCGTCGTCGCTCGTCCCGCCCTTCTCGCCTGCATCCCTCTGCGTCGCGCCTCCTCCCGCGCCTCGTGCTCCGGCCGCCGGCGCAAGCTCGCCTCGCCCCCACCGCATCGCCAAGCTCCGCCGCCTCCACCCTTCCTCGCCCCTGCCTCGTCCGCCTCCTCCGGCTCGCCCGCCTCCCTCTGCGCCGCCGTCCGCTGGTCGCGGCAACCTCCGCGCGCCGGCAGCTCTGCCATGCCCGAGCAACGTCCCCTCCGGCTCGCCGTCCCCGCGAGCGCGCCTCCGACCTGCCACCGCGAGCTCCGACCACCCTTGGCTCCATGCGCGCATGCGTCGCCGTGGACATCTGTCCCTGTTCCGGTCGTCCCCATGGCCGTTGGTTGCTCGGTTGCTGCTACCGGTTCGAGTACATGACGAGATGACCCACGCCTCCTATGTAGTGTTTGTTGCAAGACCCAGCTCACGCCAACCTCTACAAGATCTACCCTTCGAGAACCTGCTGTACCCGAAGATCGACACCGGACCCCGAAGACTGAACCCCGAACTCGCCGGTTCCTCAAGATCTTCCTCGCGGCGTCCGAAGACCCGAACCCTGTCGAACCCCTCTCGGTGAACGCCCAGATCGCCTCACGGACGCCATGACCTTCTTCAAGGATCCGATGGCCGAGACCACGAGACCGATCTAGGCGCCAAGGCCTTCGCATGGAGTCGGCAAGATCATCCGGTAACACCAAGATCAAGCACAAGCCGACAAGAACGACACCGACCGTATGGGTCCGATGCGCTCGACGCCCGAACCGAGTCCTTCCTCCCGGACACCAAGATCTTGGCGACGACAAGACCGACAACATGGCCCGACTACCGCGGATGCGACAAGATCTACTCTTTTGTCCGAGACCGATCCCGTCGAACCCTGAACCCTGAGACCGAACCCCGAACCCCGGAACCCCAAGATCTGCCGAACCCTAATGTGCGAACCTTTTCCCGTGCCCCTATTTTATAAATGCTATATATCAACTTGTTGCAATAAATCATTCATGTCGCATACATATTTGTGTGGTTTGGGGGCATTAAGCCGATTCACCTTATAATTAAATATGGAGTCAATATGCGGGATATCTTTGTCTTATTCCGGACTCCATTTAAATTGGTGTAGCGAACCGGTGCTATCTTTTGCCATGTTAATCCAACATTTAAAATTGTGGGGTAGATAAACAACTTGAACCATATATTTAATTGTCGGGACCCCCGGTTCCGCTTAATATGGCCTAATTGCATCGCATCTTTGCCATGCCATGCATCATACATGCATCATGCCGATCTTTTGCCGTAGTATTAAATATTGCATCCGGTGTTTCTTCTAGTGTTTTGGTTCTTCGCGGATAAGGCCGTTGAGTTGAAGCGAGTGTCGACCCGATCTTCGGTTGAACCCTCGGCATGTTTTCAGGCGAGCATCTCCCCCTTTCTACCTATCTTACTTTTCTAGTATTTATTCCCGCCTGTTGATCTTTTGCTATCGGTGTTGCGATGCTCTAGTTTTCGTACCCGTGATATCCCTTGCAGCCATATATAGCCTTGGACACATCCGATTACCTGTTGTTTGGTAGATAGTTGGACCCGCGCGTCGTAGTCGCTTGCTCAAGTGTTGTTGTGTGTCGTCAAGTACCACAGTTGTTGGAGAAGTGCCGCATGTTCAATGTTGGAGATGATCATGGCTTTACTTATCGTTCACTTTAATTACTGTTTAACAACTAAAATTGAAGTAAGTAAGCAGAGGCATCGGTGGGTGATAGGTAATATTTGGTTTCCGACCGCCCACTTGTGTCCGTGGGACCCGAGTTCTTGACACCTGTTCCGAGATCGAGCGCGCTAACCACAGGTGGGGAGATATGGGCCCCCCATTGATTATTACCTGATTTCAAAGTATTGCACTGGGGGCCACAAACTAGTTTGAGGTTTTATTTACTATCCGGTACTTATGCCATGTTTTACTGCTTTAATTACGATTGTGTGAGGAGCACGCTGTACTGTTTAGGAAGCGGAGTGTTTTCGTGGTATCGACAGTCCCAGTTTTGGGATTTGTCGTTCTGACCATCGTCATAAACCCTAAGTCCGTCTCGGAGACCGGCCGACTTCGTTCTTGGGTAGACTTAGTGGGGTGGCCCCCCGTGCTTGCTTTGGGTCTAGGAACGTCATGACTTAGGCCCCGCCGACATACCGATGGGTGTATGTTAACTGATCTGGCAAAAAGGGTCGAAGTGCTTGTGGATACTTTGGTGCACCCCTGCAGGGTTAAATCTTTTCGAGAAGCCGTGTCCGCGGTTATGGACGACTTGGAGCACAGTGCTTGATCATAGACAACTATAACTAAAGTTTACTGTTATAAATTGACTTGTATCCGATATGACTAGTAATCAGCTTCACTACAACGGAATGGCTAAATAAAAGTACCAACAACTGCTGGGTTTTGGGGTTATCTCATGCTAATTGTATCTGACTAGTAAGTGTTGCAACTATCACGGAATGGTCAACTAAAAGTGCCCACTGCTTAATTTATCAGGATGAGTATCTAAACCTGACTAGTAATTGCTGCGATAATGAATAAATAAAAGCCCAGCTGTGTGAGTTCCTCGGTTGACTTCCTCGTTTGGTCTCGAGGGGGACACGCCAGGATGGGTTTGTTTGATGATAGTATCAGGTTGGATCCGAATATGTCTTTCTTACCCTCTCTGATAGCCGCCAGTAGTATCGAGTCTCTATAGGTTGCCGGTGCATCTTTCTGCCGCTTGATCCACCATACCTATGTGGCGAGGACCGCCAATTCTAGCCTCGTGTCTTGGCCTCGGTCTTGGCGCTCCTCTTTTCCTTTGGCCCTTGTCGGCACCCTTTTGTTTAAGCAGGTTTTGAGATCGGCGTCGTTAGCGAGGTTACCCTTCCGGCTTGGCCAGGCAGGGTTATGGGCGCCATTGGTTATTCTTGGGGCTCTTAGCCCCATTTGCATCTTGTCCGTAGTCGGTATTTGTCGTTCTGGTGATTTGGATCTTTGTACCGTATATTTGTATTCTTGACTCATTGAGTCGTTGTTGTATATATCTGCGTGGGTCCCATCGAGGACTGTTGTGTAATGTTATTACTTCGTTTTCCACCCATGAAAGTGCTGGTGGGCACCTTTGAATCGTTTCTATGCGTTTGGCGGGTTTCGCTAAAACTTGCATAGGGTCGATCGAGGGTGTTCTGAGTGGTATCGAGCCCGGTTGCGATACCCCACAAGTCCAGCCTGTAGGATAACCTAGCTAACGGCCGAAGTAGAGTGTCAAAAATATTTTTGAAAATCGGTTGGATAGTTCTGGTTAGGTCTGATTTTACTCCTTACCCCTCTGCTATTCTCCTCTTATCTCTACGTGTTTTGAATCCGCTCTCTTCTTCCTCTTCGAGTCCAGGATTTCTCGAGGTTGGGTTCCGTCGTACCTTCAGGGTTTCGCTTCCTCCTTTGTCAACGGTGTTCTATCAACCGGTGTTCAAGCTGCCTGAGGAATCCGTCTACTGTGGTACCATTCGTTGTTCCTTGTTTATGTCTTCCGGTGTTTTCCGGCGCGACGACATCATCTACGCCAGATCCGATGCAGAGTCTGCATTACTCCTTTGTTTCCGAACCTCGATTGTCGAGATCTTGATCGATTCGAGAGTTGGTTGCATAATCCGCCTATTAGGTGCGAGTAATGGTTTGAGTGTGGGATGGAGTAGCTACCATACCACTACTCTTATCATTCGCTCTTGTACATCGAATCGGTGGATCCAGCGGTTTACTCCGTCCACGGAAGTTAGTGGCTTATTTGTTGATACCTCTATCTTGACCTTTTGTTCCGGTGTTTCCCTCGACGATCACGGACAACGACCCCTTGTTAGTGGTGTCGCGAGGATCTACACGAAGCGAGAAGACGCAGATCGCCGACCTTCTTTCCGGTACCATGAGGCGGATCTCGAGGGCGAGATCCATTGTTAGTGGTGTCGAATTGTGGCATCCCGCAAAACCACTACTAGAAAATCGCGTTGTTTTTGTGCATTGCATCATCATGACCGCATGCTCATGTCATCATGCCACATTGCATTTGAGCATCGTCATCATCTTGTGATTGCTTGCATAAAACTATTTGCGGAAACACCTGTCTTTATTTTCTAAACGCCCCGTCTTTGTTCAAACGCAAAACCCGGGTCACCGGATTATTTTTGTTTTGTTGCTATCGGGTTGCAAAAGCTTTGTTTTAAACCAACAAAATATTTAATTATTTTAGTGGGGCAGTCGAACGGGCCGATTCGACCCGAACAACCACCCCGGAATAAAATCGGTCCAGCTTAGACCCCACTCCAAATCTTTTCTTACCCCAGTCCTATCTACCCACCCTCCAGCCACCTCACCCGGACCAACCCCTGGCTGCCACCTCACCCTCTCCCTCCCCTCTACCCAATCCCATGCCGCCACTTGGCCACCTCCTCCTCCACCCCCTCTCTCTCCTCTCTCTCCCTCCAGCCCACTCTCCACTCACCACCTGGGTCCCACCCGACGCGCCCATCTCTCCCCCCCGGATTCCACCTCCCCTAGGCCGACCTCTCCCTCTCTGTCCACAAACCTCCCCCGGGTCCCACCACCTGGCCCACCCCCTCCGGCCCACTCCTTCCCGCCTTGTGCCACATGGTCCCAGCGATCCCACGCTTCCCCCAGCGGCCCGGCGTCCCTCCCCTCTCTTCTTCCTCTCACCCCACCTACGCCGCCCGCCACCTTCCTCTCCACCGCCTCGCCGCCTTCATGCCATGGCGCCTCCTCCTCCTCGCCCGCTCCCCACCTACCCTGCCACCGCTCTCCTCTCTCCCCCGTCAGCCGCCTTTCTCCCCTCCACGCTCGCCTCGCCTCCGCTTTCTCCGGCCAGTGGCCGCCGCCTCACGCCACCACCATGCGTCCTCCTCCCCCACCGCCCGCCGCTCGTCCCGCCCTCCGGATCCTTTGCATCCTCATCGCGCCTCCTCCCAGCGCCTCGTGCTCCGCGCCAGCCGCTTCACTCGCCGCCATCTCCGCCGCCTCCGCGTCAGCGAGCCTCGCTGCGGCCTCCTCCCTCCACCTTTCCTCGCCCCTGCCTCGTCCGCCTCCTCCGGCTCGCCCGCCTCCCTATCTTGCCCGCCGTCCGCTGGTCGCGGCAACCGCCGCCTTCTGCGCCCAGAGCTCTGCCCGCCCGGCGGCGTCCTCGGCTCGCCGTCCCCGCGAGCGCGCCTCCGACCTGCCACCGCGATCTCCGGCCACCCTTGGCTCCATGCGCGCATGCGTCGCCGTGGACATCTGTCCCTGTTCCGGTCGTCCCCATGGCCGTTGGTTGCTCGGTTGCTGCTACCGGTTCGAGTACATGACGAGATGACCCACGCCTCCTGTGTAGTGTTTGTTGCAAGACCCAGCTCACGCCAACATCTACAAGGTCTACCCTTCGAGAACCTGCTGTACCCGAAGATCGACACCGGACCCCGAAGACTGAACCCCGAACTCGCCGGTTCCTCAATATCTTCCTCGCGGCGTCCGAAGACCCGAACCCTGTCGAACCCCTCTCGGTGAACGCCCAGATCGCCTCACGGACGCCATGACCTTCTTCAAGGATCCGATGGCCGAGACCCTGAAGACCGATCTAGAGCGCCAAGGCCTTCGCATGGAGTCGGCAAGATCATCCGGTAACACCAAGATCAAGCTGGCGGGCGACAACGACACCGACTAGGCGGGTCCGATGCGCCTGACGCCACCGAGTCCTTCCTCCGGACACCAAGATCTTGGCGAGGCGACAAGACCGACAACATGGCCCGACTACACGGATGCGACAAGATCTAATCATTGTCCAAGACCGATCCGAACCACGAACCACGAGGCCGAACCCGGAACCCCAAGATCTGCGAACCCTAATGTGCGAACCTTTTCCCGTGCCCTATTTTATAAATGCTATATATCAACTTGTTGCATTAAATCATTCATGTCGCATACATATTTGTGTGGTTTGGGGGCATTAAGCCGATTCACCTTATAATTAAATATGGAGTCAATATGCGGGATATCTTTGTCTTATTCCGGACTCCATTTAAATTGGTGTAGCGAACCGGTGCTATCTTTTGCCATGTTAATCCAACATTTAAAATTGTGGGGTAGATAAACAACTTGAACCATATATTTAATTGTCGGGACCCCCGGTTCCGCTTAATATGGCCTAATTGCATCGCATCTTTGCAATGCCATGCATCATACATGCATCATGCCGATCTTTTGCCGTAGTATTAAATATTGCATCCGGTGTTTCTTCTAGTGTTTTGGTTCTTCGCGGATAAGGCTGTTGAGTTGAAGCGAGTGTCGACCCGATCTTCGGTTGAACCCTCGGCATGTTTTCAGGCGAGCATCTCCCCCTTTCTACCTATCTTACTTTTCTAGTATTTATTCCCGCCTGTTGATCTTTTGCTATCGGTGTTGCGATGCTCTAGTTTTCGTACCCGTGATATCCCTTACAGCCATATATAGCCTTGGACACATCCGATTACCTGTTGTTTGGTAGATAGTTGGACCCGCGCGTCGTAGTCGCTTGCTCAAGTGTTGTTGTGTGTCATCAAGTACCACAGTTGTTGGAGAAGTGCCGCATGTTCAATGTTGGAGATGATCATGGATTTACTTATCGTTCACTTTAATTACTGTTTAACAACTAAAATTGAAGTAAGTAAGCAGAGGCATCAGTGGGTGATAGGTAATATTTGGTTTCCGACCGCCCACTTGTGTCCCGTAGGACCCCGAGTTCTTGACACCTGTTCCGAGATCGAGCGCGCTAACCACAGGTGGGGAGATATGGGCCCCCCATTGATTATTACCTGATTTCAAAGTATTATACTGGGGGCCACAAACTAGTTTGAGGTTTTATTTACTATCCGGTACTTATGCCATGTTTTACTGCTTTAATTACGATTGTGTGAGGAGCACGCTGTACTGTTTAGGAAGCGGAGTGTTTTGTGATATCGGGTCCCAGTTTTGGGATTTCTTTGTCGTTTACATGTCATAAACCCTAAGTCCGTTTCGGAGACCGACTTTCTTGGGTAGACTTAGTGGGGTGGCCCCCGTGCTTGCTTTGTGCAGGAACGTCATGACTTAGGCCCGCCGACATACCGATGGGTGTATGTTAAGCGATCGGCAAAAAGGGTCAAGTGCTTGTGGATACTTTGGTGCACCCCTGCAGGTTAAATCTTTCGAAGCCGTGTTCGCGGTTATGGACGACTTGGAGCACAGTGCTTTATCATAGACAACTATAACTAAAGTTTACTGTTATAAATTGACTTGTATCCGATATGACTAGTAATCAGCTTCACTACAACGGAATGGCTAAATAAAAGTACCAACAACTGCTGGGTTTTGGCGTTATCTCATGCTAATTGTATCTGACTAGTAAGTGTTGCAACTATCACGGAATGGTCAACTAAAAGTGCCCACTGCTTAATTTATCAGGATGAGTATCTAAACCTGACTAGTAATTGCTGCAACGATAACTGAATAAATAAAATTGCCAACTGTGTGAGTTCCTCGGTTGACTTCCTCGTTTGGTCTCGAGGGGGACACGCCAGGATGGGTTTGTTTGATGATAGTATCAGGTTGGATCCGAATATGTCTTTCTTACCCTCTCTGATAGCCGCCAGTAGTATCGAGTCTCTATAGGTTGCCCAGTGCATGCTGCCGCTGCCGCTTCAGTCCACCATACCTATGTAGGCGAGGACCGCCGAATTCTAGCCTCGCCGTGTACTGGCCTCGATCGACGCTCCTCTTTTTCCTTTGGCCCTTGTCGGCACCCCTTTTGTTTAAGCAGGTTTTGAGATCGACGTCGTTAGCAGGGTTACCCTTCCGGCTTGGCCTGGGCAGGGTTATGGACGCCATTGGTTATTCTTCAGGGCTCTTAGCCCCATTTGCATCTTGTCCGTAGTCGGGCGCTGTATCGTTTTACAGGTGATTTGGATCTTTGTACCGTATATCTGTATTCTTGACTCATTGAGTCGCTGTTGTATATATCTGTTCTGTGGGTCCCATCGAGGACTGTTGTGTAATGTTATTACTTTGTTTTCCACCCGCACGAAAGTGCCTGGTGGGCACCTTTGAATCGTTTCTATGCAGGTTTGGCGGGTTTCGCTAAAACTTGCATAGGGTCGATTCTGAGGGTGTTACAGATTAGCCCAACACTAGCACCCATGTGAGCTTGCCATTGTCATTAATGGTGAACATCCGAGCACCCCCATGTCACCCCATTGTGGACAGTAGGCTAGAGGAAGAACTAGCCGTGCCAACCTTGTCTGGGAGGCATCCCACCGTCCACCGCCACTCCCTGTCCCAGCCGCGAGCGTTGCCAAGCCCTGGACCACGCGCACAAGCACCAGACCATGCCGAGCGTGCTCCAGAGCGCCACCCTCGACCAGCGTCCACAGACCGCGCGCCGCCCTCACCGCGTGCACACACGATCACCACCGACCCAGGACACCGCCAGACATCCCCATTTCCCACCCCGTGCCATACAGCCACCGCCCGCCGTCGAAGACGCCGCCTCTGCCGCGCAGAGCACCGGCCGTTCGAGACCAAACCACACCGCCCCATGCCTCGCGACCATGTCGTTGAGCATCGCCAGGATACACAACACCGTCCCCTACCCTTGCCCATGCCATTAGCCGCCTGTAACGTCGCCCCCGACGAGCTCATCAGGCGCCCGACGGTCCCTCGCTCGACTATAAATAGGCCACCCCGCGATTTCTTCACACCACCTCACTCCCCTCTCCTCACTGATCGTGCCACACCATTCTCAGAGCAAGGCGAGCACCACCTCGCCGAAATTTCACTGGAGCCTGCCGCTGCCGGAGAAGAAGGGAGACAGTGATTGGAGCCGCCCCAGGAGAAGCCACCGGTACCAGGAGGTTCGCCGTTGTTGACTTCGTCGTTCGCCCGCCTCTCCGACCCTCGCCCGTACCCCGGTGAGCCCCCAGCACCCCTCACTGGCCGCTCTAGGTTTTGTTCTCACCGGAGTTGTCTCGCGTCGACGATGACCCTCAGCCGTTAGATTAGAACTAGATCGAACGATCCACGTTGCCCCATACCGCTTCGCCCCGTGTCAGCGAGTGGGGACACCCACTTAAGCAGCCGTGGGAGCACTGCGCTTAGCCGACCGTTAGAATTTCCCGCGCAGCCCAGCAATTCAAATTAAAAAAATTCTATTTCTTTTCAAACACACTTCAGCACCCAACTTCAAAAATCAACCCAAATCGATTCAGTGCACCAAATTGAATGAAACCAATTTTGTTGGAAAGGTCTGTGAATGCTTAATCCAAGCCCGTTGGATTCAAGTCATTTGGATCTGTAGATCACCCATAGTAAAAATAACAAGGCAGAAGCTTTTCTGCATTCAAACATTTTTTCAAATTTAAACCATAAAAGCTTTTGAGTTGATTTCCATCTCTCAAAAATCACATTTAACCATACCTTTCAGAATATATAAAAATATATAGGCTTACTTGCAGAAATATTGTTCAAGTAATAAAAGAATGCTTCATAAGCATTTCTAGCCACTTTAATTAATTAAAATAAAAGGGTAAAACCTTATTAAATTGTGACACCACTTTAAATCACATTCCCATGGACTACAATATGTGGTGATGACATGTGTCAACATGATCCCATATTTGGTTTGGAGAATATTAAATCTTAAGTAGTTTTTTAATGAGTAGAAATTACTTTTCTAAAAATAAAAGGAATTAAATCAAGCCTTAACCTTGTAATGTTAGGGATGATGCTAGATCATCCATAGGACCCTTGTGTGTGATGACTGCAAGTAGTTAAGAATTGTTTGGTGATTGTGTACCTCGTATTTATTCATAGACGCTAGTACCGACCAAGGATACTACGAGGAGGAAGGAGGATACTACGAAGAGGAAGCCGAGGAGAACTTCAACCACTGCTCTGCACAAGGCAAGCCTAATACTACTAGTGAATGTGCAAGCTAACACTTTCAAGATACTATACCTATGCAAGCTAGTAACTATGCAAGCTTATACTGATATTGATGCAAGCTAACCCTTGCAAGATACCCTACTGATGCCACAAACCCATACCTGTGATCCTACCTACTTGTTAAACCAATCCTAGTTTTATGGCAAGCTTCTTACTTTATTTCTTTGTCAAAGCTTACTTAGAGTCTACCTAAGAGTTTGGTAGATACCAGACAGTTGTGCTGAAGGTTGCATAAAGAGCATAAAATTTGGCCTAAGCTAGAAACCTTGATATCAGCCTAAGATATAAGGTTGGACTTAGTGAAACTCCACTAGTTACCACCCCTCATTAGTACTACCCCCACCTATAGATGCTAGTTCTAAGCATAAAACTTGATCAACTTTTAGATGGGAATACTTGGTGGAAAAATGGTTATGAAAACCTTGGAATGATGGATCATTCTATTGAAATGTTTTGGACATGTGTTTCCAAACACTTGATGATTTTGGTGATAAAAATGTTGAGGCATGAGCCTTAGCCCCTTATAAAACTGATGGTTGTCTGGATGCGATACCATTCCAATTTTATCGTACAACCACAATACCGAATATTGGGTAGGGCTTGTTGAAACTTATATCCTAGTATTAGTTCCTCCGGCCAAGGTCCAGTGAGGCTACCTTGTGAAGATTGTCCACATGCAGCGACCCAAGATGACAGTGGTCATGGTTGGGAGGCCAAACTCACAGGAGAGGTGCTTATACTAGGGAGTGTAATTGAAAGGTTAGGATTGATTATCCGCATACTGAGTATGGTGAATTCAGGTTTGGTTCCTCACGGATGTATCGAATGTTTTGGTGAAAGTGTACAATCTCTGCAGAGTGTCAAACTATTCGAATAGCCGCGTCCGCGGTTATGGACAGTTGGAGTGGCCATATTGTTCCCCCGTCAGACTTTTCAAAATGACTTCTGAAATGAATTGAGACTTTGACTTGACCACAACAGAGTTGTGACCTGAATTACAAGATCCCACTTAGGAGTTATAAAATTGTGACTAGCTTTGGAACTTAGTAAAGATAAACCAGGCTTTTTGCAAAACAACCCTAGAGCCTAGTGTCCTATTATCCAAAAAACCCCTTTACTTGTTAGTATTAGTTTGCGAGTACTTAAAGAGTACTCATGGCTTTGTCACAGCTATTCCATGGCGGACAATGAAGAGGAGTACACGGAAGATGGACCCTAGGAAGGTTACGACAACTAGGATCATCTCCCATCGTCGGCATTGCCTGTGACCCGAAGATGGAGCTTACGCCTACGCTATTATTACGTATTGCTTGATGTTGTATTAAGAACTGGATCATGAGATCCCTATTTGTGTAAGAACTTATGTATCGTTTGTAATGGATGAAGTACTATGGTATCCAATTACGTTATGTCTGCAAAAATGGTAATCACAGGATTGCGATGTATGGCATAACAGCATCTAGGATTGAAAAATCCGGTGTTGTGATTGGAAACCACTAAGGAAAATTTTTCAACAACTTCTACACTTGTCTATTCTTCTCGTAAACTTTTCTAATCTTCTTTCTCATCTCTATTTGTAGATGAACTCCATCAATGAAGCTGTAAGGAAAGGACCACTCATGACAATGACTTTGGAGTGTGAGACAGAATTCCCCAAGGCTCTCAAGGACCTCATGGTTGCAATGGAAATACATGGTGCAGCTGTGTACAAAGGCTTTCCTGCGATGAATGAAGGAGTTCAGTACTGGTGGGTGCAAATTCACTTGTATAAAAACAAGGAAGACAACCACAAGGAATCAGGATTCTGCATGTTCAGCAATTCAGTGATGCACCCTACATTCTTTGCTCAGCAAGGGATGCAGCTTGGAAGACCATCAAAGAACTTGGTGAAAGAGTCAAGTGCAGAATGTTCAACATCCAAAATAGCCTAAAAGAAGAGAAGAAACATACCCAAGTGTTGGAGGCTACCAACCAAACCTTAAGAGGAGACATTATAGACTTAGTGATGGAGTCATGTGATCAAGATAGACTGATTGCAACTAGAAACATTATGTTAGCCAACAGATCCAGTGAGATAGGATTGTAAACGTACTTCGTTAGTTGGACCACCACTTATCACCTTATTTTCCAAATGTTGGTAAAAATAAGTTGAACCTTGGTTGTTGTAATGGATTCATGTATGCCATGACTTGTGTGCTTTGATTTCCAAAGATATGCATGTGATGCTTTGCCTTGTGTTTTATCTTAAATTGTGTTGTTCTAACTTTTTCTATCTTATAAATAGATGCCTAATGTTACCATCAGCACTGTTGAGGAGTTCCAGGGAACTCGCTTTGGTCCTCGTATTATTGAGCTCACTACTTTGCTCAATCTCCCTCTTCCTACCATCATGGTGCTTCCCTTCACCAAGTTTGAGAGGAAAGAACTTTGGGGTTTCAAGGTCAATCAGCCCGGACGCCAGACTGAGCCTACTACGGAGGCTATCATCTTCAAGCTCATGCACGATGACAAGGAGAGAGGCCTTGAGGTAGTCATGCAGGGTCTGATAGGTCGTCTGCTAGGGAGACACTCTCGACAGGTTAGAGGTACTCACTTCCACGTCTTTGGTAGACGTGATGAGGATGGAGAGGCCATCGACTTGAGGACACTTGAGGGAGACAATGAGCTGATTGCCTATACCTCCGGGACTTAGAGGCTCTCATTAGGCACGTGGACAGCGATAGGACCAACGTCATGCTCAACAATGGCGAACTCAGTGTGCAGCGAGAAGGACAATCTCTTCGCGGAGCAAGACGAGATAGTCAAGTAGATGGAGGCAAAGTTCGAGAGCCAGGACAGAAAGTTCAAGAGTCAGGAGAAGCGAGTCCAGGATAGGAACAAGAGGATTCAGGACATGACTGAAGAACTGCAGGCCAAGGACTTCGAGCTCGAGCATCAGCAGATGGTGATTGAGAGGCTTCGTTCTCAGAAGAGGGCTCTCAAAGCCAAAGTAGATACCTTGACCGCCAATGTCGAGGAATACAAGACCGCTACGGAGAATGCAGGTCTTACCTTTGTCGAGGAGGAGGTTGATGCTGAGGAGTAGAGTTGACTACTCGTTTATCATTTATTTATCATACTTTATTTGTGTCACAATGACCATCCAACATGTGGATGGCTTGTTATTGGTGTATTTACTTTGCAAACTTGTTGTTTTTGTTGTTGAACTATTATTATTTTGATGCATGTTTTGTGATTGTTTTTGTGATGTATTGTGCATGAAAGCATATATGGGTATCTCATTCTTATCTCTGTTGAACAAACCACAGATGCCTCCCCGTCGTGCCAATCCCAACCCCAACAACAACAACATCACTCCAGAGATGCAACAAATGATGACAGCTCAGACTCAGCTGATGCAAATGATGACGACGTTCATCCAGAACCAAAACAACAACAACAACAATGACAACAACAACAACCCACCGGGTTTTTACATGCTTACCAGGTTCTTGAGATTGAGGCCAGAAAAGTTCTTCGTAACGACTGATCCCATGGTGGACAATGATTGGCTACGCTCTGTGAACAAGGACTTGGTAAGCGTAGTATCTTGATGCGAAAAGGTCGGATTTGCGGCACACTTCTTTGGAAGGACCAGCCGCCACTTGGTGGGATAACTTCCATCACCACTCCCATAGAAGATGTGACATGGGCTATCTTTGAGGATGGCTTTACGTCTTGCTCATATCTCATCTGGGTGATGAGTCCGAAGAAGAAAGAATTCCATAACTTGAAGCGCCACATGGCGTGGCAGAATATATTGATGAGTTCAACAATCTGGCGCGTTATGCACCGGATGAAGTTGACGCTGATGCTAAGAGGAAGGAAAAGTTCCTTGAAGGGCTAAATGATGAACTGAACTTGCAGCTATCAGTGGCCTATGTTCCCACTTATCAGTCTCTCTGTGATAAGGCTGCTATTTTGGAGAGCAAAATGAAGCAAGTTGAGAGTAGAAAGAGAAATCACTCGGACAAGCACAGCTCGGGATCGTCTCACAAACGTTCCCATTATGATGATAGTGGAATCTCAGGATCCCATAAGCATGGGAAATTCAACAAACACCACAACCACAACCGTCATCATGACAACAAGCATCATCGTAGTCATGACAATGACAAGTACAAGAACCACAAGGGTGGATATAAGAACCACCACAGTGGTAGTGGAAGTGGCAATGGAAGCCAACCTGTCAAGAAGGATATCAGTCAGGTTGAGTGCTTCAAGTGCAAGAAGATGGGGCATTATGCAAATGAATGCCCAGAAAAGAAAGTTGAAGGACCCAACAAGCCCAACCCTTTTCAGAAAGGGCAAGTGAACCACATCAATGTGGAGGAAATTTAGGAGGAGCACGATCTCATGTCTTTGGTAAGTTCAAACTCAATTCTGTTCCAGCATTTGTTCTCTTTGATACTGGTGCATCTCATTCATTCATATCAAGAGCATTTTTTGAAAGAAATGAACTACCAGTAGAGACTATTGGGTGTCCTATAAAAGTAAGTTCTCCTGGCGGAGAAATGATAGTGAATTCAGGATGTCATGATCTAGTCATAGAGTTTGGGAAGTATAAGTTTCCCGTTAACTTGATAATCCTAAATTCCCAAGGATTGGATGTCATGTTGGGAATGGACTGGATGACTAAGCATAAGGGAGTAATAGATTGTGCCAACCATACTGTCTCACTCACAACTCCAGAAAATAAAAGGATCGGATTCAAGACCAATTTTGAAGCAAAAAGGAGTAAGCTAAATTCTCTTAAGGGGGTTAGCATAGACAGTGTGCCAATTGTGAGTGAATATCCGGATGTGTTTCCGGAAGAATTTCCGGGAATGCCACCAGATAGAGATGTGGAGTTTCTTATTGACTTGCTACCAGGATCTGGACCAATAGCAAAGAGACCATACAAGATGTCAGTTGATGAGCTGAAAGAACTCAAGAAACAACTTGGAGAACAGTTGCAGAAAGGATTTATTCAACCAAGTTCTTCATCTTGGGGAGCCCCAGTTTTGTTCGTGGAGAAGAAAGATAGAAGTCAAAGGTTATGCATAGATTACCGTTCACTCAATGAGGTGACTATCAAGAACAAATACCCTTTGCCAAGAATCAATGACTTGTTTGATCAGTTAGAAGGAGCTTGTGTGTTCTCAAAGATTGATCTCCGGTCAGGTTATTTCCAACTCAAGATAAGGGAATAAGACATACCTAAGACAGCTTTCACCACAAGGTATGGACTGTATGAGTATACCGTGATGCCATTTGGTTTGACCAATGCCCCATCATACTTTATGAATATGATGAACAAGGTGTTCATGGAATTCCTTGATAAGTTTGTTGTCGTCTTCATCGATGACATTTTAGTCTACTCCAAGAGCAAAGAAGAACATGAAGGGCATTTGCGTTTGATACTTGAGAAGCTTAGAGAGCATAAACTGTACGCCAAATTCAGCAAGTGTGAATTTTGGCTAAATGAAGTTGGATTTCTTGGACACGTGGTGTCAGGAGATGGTGTTGCAGTTGATCCTGCTAAAGTTTCAGCTGTAACTGAATGGGAATCTCCCAAGTCAGTGAAAGAAGTTCGTAGTTTCCTTGTCTTAGCAGGTTACTACAGAAGGTTCATTGAGAATTTCTCCAAGGTAGCAAAACCCATGACAGAATTGCTAAAGAAAGACAAGAAATTTGCTTGGTCTGAGGGATGTGAACTCAGCTTCCAGAATTGAAGAAGAGACTTGTGACAGCACCAGTCTTGTGTTTGCCAGATTTGGAGAAGTATTTCCAAGTGTATTGTGATGCATCTCACCATGGTTTGGGTGCAGTACTTATGCAAGAAGGAAAAGTTGTGGCTTATGCCTCGAGACAACTCAAAACTCATGAAGTGAACTACCCTACTAATGATTTAGAGTTAGCCTCTGTTGTCCATGCACTCAAAACATGGAGACATTATATTTTGGGAAAGCGTTGTGAAGTGTTCACCGATCACAAGAGTTTGAAGTATATCTTCACCCAGAAGGAAATTAATATGAGACAAAGAAGATGGCTAGAACTCATCAAGGACTATGACTTGAGTTTGCAATACCACCCCGGTAAAGCAAATGTTGTAGCGGATGCTCTAAGTCATAAGGTGTTTGTGAATGGCCTTACTAAAGGAGAATTGCCAGATGATTTGTGTGCCCAATTTAGAGATATCAGATTGGAGATTGTGCCTGAAGGACATCTCATGTCTCTGGATGTTCAACCTACTTTGTTGGACAAGATCAAAGAAGCCCAGAAGACTGATAAGGAAAGTGAAGAAATTAAGGAAAAGATTGGCAAAGGAAAAGCCAAAGGATTCCATGAAGACGAGCTGGGTACTTTATGGCATGGGAAACGTATCTGTGTTCCACACGATCCGGAGCTTCGGAAACTGATTTTGCAAGAAGCACACAACTCACCGTATTCCATTCATCCAGGAAACACCAAAATTTACATGGATATGAAGGAAAGATTTTGGTGGAATAATCTCAAGAAGGACATCACCGAACATATTGCTTTGTGTGATGTGTGTAGTAGAGTGAAAGGGGAACATCAGAAACCAGCAGGTTTGCTTCAACCACTACCCATTCCTGATTGGAAGTGGGACAAGATTGTTATGGATTTCATTACCGGATTACCAAGGACCCGATCGAGATATGATTCTATTTGGGTAGTAGTGGATCGCCTAACTAAAGTGGCTCATTTCATACCCGCGAAGACAACCTATACAAGTGCTAAGTTGGCCAAAATCTATATGAGTAGAATTGTATGTCTACATGGAGTGCCCAAGAGTATTGTGTCTGATAGGGGAACTCAATTCACTTCCCATTTTTGGAGACAGCTACATGAGTCATTGGGAACGAGGTTGGAATTCAGCACTGCTTTTCATCCTCAAATTGATGGACAAAGAGAAAGGACTAATCAGATTCTTGAAGACATGTTGAGGGCATGTGCCCTAGACTATGGAGCCAGTTGGGATGAAAGTCTGCCTTACGCAAAATTTTCTTATAACAACAGCTACCAAGCCAGCATTGAGATGGCACCATTTGAGTTTCTCTACGGGAGAAAATGTACCACCCCATTGTTATGGAATGGTGTGGGAGAAAGAAGTTTGTTCGGACCAGAACTTATCAAAGAAGCCGAAGAGAAGGTCAAGTTGGTTAAGGACAGATTGAAGATAGCATAGTCCCGACAAAAAAGCTACGCAGATCCTAAGCGTAGAGAAGTCACCTATGAAGTTGCTGATAGATATTATCTTAGAGTATCACCACTTCGTGGAGTAAAGAGGTTCGGAGTCAAAGGAAAGTTGGCCCTAAGATATGTTGGACCATTCAAGATTCTGAGTCGTAAAGGAGAAGTTGCTTATGAAATTGAATTGCCAGAGTCTTTGTCAGCTGTCCATAATGTGTTTCATGTGAGTCAGCTTAAGAAATGTCATCCAGAAATGGAAGAAACTTCTTTGAAGGATACTATACCTTTGGAGGAGGTACAATTGGAAAGTGATATCACTTATGAGGAGAAGCCTATCAAGATTCTTGAGACTGCAGAAAGAGTCACACGGACTAAGACTATCAAGTTTTGCAAAGTGCAGTGGAACCATCATTCCGAAGAGGAAGCAACATGGGAAAGAGAAGATGATCTTCGGAAAGACCACCCTCACCTATTTGCTAGCCAATACGAATCTCGAGGGCGAGATTCACCTTAAGGGGGTTAGATTTGTAACATCCCTAAAATCATGTTTCAAACTCATGCATATCATCCATGCATTCATGATCATATAAGTTTCATTTCAAACAAATCATTTCAAAACAGAAGCATATATGCTTATTATTTCATGTAAGTTTGCTCTAGACTTAGTGCTATCTTCCAATGAGAAGAGTACTTGTTTTGGTTCAGTAAGGTTTGAAATTCAAACTTAGGCACCATCACAAGTTTGAACAAAGTTTCAAAACAAAATGAGTAAATAAAATAAAGGCTTGGTTTTATTTTTATTTTCATTTGATCAAAGTGTTTTGAATAAACAATAGTGTTTGACACACATTTGAGTGCAAGGTTTGCAGTATAAAAACCTAGAGAATATTTGAATTCAAACTCACTTGAATTGGAGTTGAAATTCATTTCAGAAAAACCAAACAGAAAAAGAAAAAGGTTAAAAGGAAAAAAATAAGCTTTCAGTCGAATCTGGCCCAACCGCCCATTAAGCCAACAACCCCACCCATGAACCATTTTCTTCACTCACACTGCACTTCCGAAAGTGACTGTGACAGGACCACTCCCTCTCTGTTTGACGGCATGACCCACAGCGTCGTCGTCTCCACCCTCCATGACGTGTTCTTCCCCAAATCACGTCGTGCGTTTCCTGGTTGATTCGCTTGTCAATTCGCGTTGATTTCAGGAGTAAATCACGCCCCCGCCCTGCCTACTTAAACCCCCTCTTCCCCCTATCCATTTCCCCCAGACTCCGAGCACAGAACGCCCCCAGGCTGCCCGCAATCATCCTCGCACCGCCGCAGACAGAGCTCAATCCGGCGACCAATCCCGGTGAACCCCGTGCGCCCCTTCTTCTCTGGTTCTCGCAGACAGCATCGCCACTTCTTTGCGCACCTACTGACACCATTGGTTCCTTCTATACCGCCCCAGGTCGTCGTCTTCGACAAGCACAACAAGGTTCCGACGACATCCTCAACTCCGGCGATAAAATTCGGTGAGCCCCTTGTTCCCCTTCGCCTCTGATTCACACGATCATGTTTGCCATAGTCTTGTGCGTCTCCTGATGCTGTTTGTTCGTGCTAGGGTGACCAGGAGCGTCGCCAACGTCGTCGTCCACCCGAGCCCGACGGCGGCAAAGAACTCGACGAGCCCCGCACCGTGTTCGTGCGCCCCTTGCCAAGCCGTCGCCAGGTTGAACATCAGTGCTTCGCCACGGTTCTGAAGCACCTCCGACAACTCTAGAACCCCCTGTAGCTCGGCGCCGCCGTAGGCCGAGCACGCTGCCGCCAGTAGCCAACGCCAGTGCCGCCCATCTGTGGTCGTTTGATCCAGGACCGTTGGATCTGGATCCAGCGCGTGAAATTAGATCACTTATCGAAGCGTTACGAGTAGATCTGGGCCGTGCAGATTAAGTAGATCTAACGGCTCACAGACGCGATCCTGAGCGAACCGGTACACACCAATCAGATTAAGACGCGTGGCTAGTGTTTAGGTTTAAAATCAGGATTTAAATCTATTAGATGTTTGAATTTGTTTTAGCTATAACTTTTGATCCCCATGTTCAAATTTGATGAATTTTATATCGATGGAATCAGGAGAACAAGCCCTTTCTAAATATGCAATTTGTTTAATGTTTTGCTTCTGTTAAAATGTTTTTATTTACAGAAACATGTGTAGGGCTATTTTGAGTATATGAATTGTTTAAGAAATGTTTTAAGGTTTAAATAAATGTTGTTTGGCAAGTTTTGAACTTGTTTATGAACTAGTACAGTACACTTGCTTTGTAGAGTTTTAAAAACCATCACATATCATATTGCATGCATTCATATATTTTTGTTTGTATATATTTTGTATGTGATTGTTGCTATGATCTTGTGTGTAGATTTTGGTGCCAATAGTGATTGTGATTGTGAGGAGTGTAGCTACTCTCCAAACTACCAAGGCAAGTGGTACTTCATGATATTTTTATCCCTATGTTTTCTACTAAGCATTAGAGATATTTTGCTAGTCTTGCATGTTATATTTTGCTTATATGCCATGTTGGGAAATCCTAGTAGTTGTAGAATTGCTAGGAAATTTCTAAGTTAAGATACTTATCTATGCCATGCTTAGCCTAGCTAGTAGCAACCAAGGGTGGTGAAATATACATGCTATGATGAAAATATTTCTAAGTCTTTGGACTTGTGTTTTGCCTAATAAAACAACTAAGTGAATGAAACACCTGGGTGGAATGGAAGGAATGGTTTATGTTGAGTGCTTACACAAGGCCCATTTCTATGGTTTATCTTGTGTATCTCACTTGTGGAAAGCCACCCAGGAACAAAGAGATTTTAGAGGCCAAGTGTTAAGAAGCTTCTATTGCAGCCACTTGGCAATATGGGCTCTGCCTGGATCACATAGGTTGCTAGAACTTAGCCATTTGGACAGTTGGTGGTAGTGGGATGATAGGTTGGAATGCGTCCATTTGGTCTAAGGGAAGGCTTCTGAAAGGTCCTGTCTTGGTGAAAATCAAGTCTGGTGGGGAAAGTGCACAACCTCTGCAGATGGAAGAATCTAAGTACTTAGCCATGTCCTGAAAAGGACAACTTGAGCATCAAGACATGGAAGCTATCAAGAATCTCCTCATCCCAATTTCTAAGTAAAACTTGTGGGTGAACAAGGGTGAAGGACCTCAATGTCTATTGGTGGTTCCTTGGGAAAAGTTTTTGACAAAGAAAAACTTAGTGTTTTCAACTAATAGGCAAAACCTATTTTGAGCAAAGCAAGCCAAGCTACACTTAGCCAAATTGCATATAGTATCTAGTCCACCTAATTTATACTAAGGTATCACTTGCCAATACTATTCCAATGTATTGACCCACTATGGCTGTAACTTGTGATGTTGCAGGTTACTCTGATGATGATTAGGAGTCATGAGTCTACACTTAACATGTTTGCCTATGGCACATGAAGATGAAGACTTTTATCTATTTACTTATTTAAACTCTTGTATTAGGCCTGTGGCCTTGGAGTTGTAAAGACTATGTTGTCTCTGGAATGACTGTAATAATGACCTTTGTTTCTTTGTACTTCATCTTAAACTATGGATGCTAGCATTGATCCAGGGACTAGCATTGCAATCACAGGGATCCTTTTCCTTTATAAAGGAGGGATATTACAGATGGTAACAGAGCACTATTTTGCCTGTAGTATTATGACCCTAGGATTGGAAACCACTAAGAAAAAATTTCACCAACTTCTACACTTGTCTATTCTTCTCGTAAACTTTTCTAATCTTCTTTCTCATCTCTATTTGTAGATGAACTCCATCAACGAAGCTGTAAGGAAAGGACCACTCATGACAATGACTTTGGAGTCTCAGACAGAATTCCCCAAGGCTCTCAAGGACCTCATGGTTGCAATGGAAATACATGGTGCATGGTGTACGGAGGCTTTCCTGTGATGGATGAAGGAGTTGAGTACTGGTGGGTGCAACTTCACTTGTATAAAAACAAGGAAGACAACCACAAGGAATCAGGATTCTGCATGTTCACCAATTCAGTGATGCACCCTACATTCTTTGACTCAGCAAGGGATGCAGCTTGGAAGACCATCAAAGAACTTGGTGAAAGAGTCAAGTGCAGAATGTTCAACATCCAAAATAGCCTAAAAGAAGAGAAGAAACATACCCAATAGTTGGAGGCTACCAACCAAACCTTAAGAGGAGACATTATAGACTTAGTGATGGATTCATGTGATCAAGATAGACTGATTGCAACTAGAAACATTATGTTAGCCAACAGATCCAGTGAGATAGGATTGTAAACGTACTTCATTAGTTGGACCACCACTTATCACCTTATTTTCCAAATGTTGCTAAAAATAAGTTGAAGCTTGGTTGTTGTAATGGATTCATGTATGCCATGACTTGTGTGTTTTGATTTCCAAAGATATGCATGTGATGCTTTGCCATGTGTTTTATCTTAAATTGTGTTGTTCTAACTTTTTCTATCTTATAAATAGATGCCTAATGTTACCATCAGCACTGTTGAGGAGTTCCAGGGAACTCGCTTTGGTCCTCGTATTATTGAGCTCACTACTTTGCTCAATCTCCCTCTTCCTACCATCATGGTGCTTCCCCTCACCAAGTTTGAGAGGAAAGACCTTTGGGGTTTCAAGGTCAATCAGCCCGGACGCCAGACTGAGCCTACTACAGAGGCTATCATCTTCAAGCTCATGCACGATGACAAGGGAGAGGCCTTGAGGTAGTCATGCAGATCCGATGGGGCGTCTGCTAGGGAGACACTCTCGACAGGTTAGAGGTACTCACTTCCACGTCTTTGGTAGACGTGATGCGGATGGAGAGGCCTTCGACTTCGAGGACACTTCGAGGGAGACAGCAGAGCCGATTCGTCTATACCTCCAGGACTTAGAGGCTCTCATTAGGCACGTGGGCACTGATAGGACCAACGTCATGCTCAACAATGACGAACTCCAGGTGCAACTTCGCGAGAAGGACAAGCTCTTCGCGGAGCAAGACGAGATAGTCAAGGAGATGGAGGCAAAGTTCGAGAGCCAGGACAGAAAGTTCAAGAGTCAGGAGAAGCGAGTCCGGGATAGGAACAAGAGGATTCGGGACATGACTGAAGAACTGCAGGCCAAGGACTTCGAGCTCGAGCATTAGCAAACGGGGATTGAGAGGCTTCGTTCTCAGAAGAGGGCTCTCAAAGCCAAAGTAGATACCTTGACCGCCAATGTCGAGGAATACAAGACCGCTATGGAGAATGCAGGTCTAACCTTTGTCGAGGAGGAGGTTGATGCCGAGGAGTAGAGTTGACTACTCATTTATCATTTATTTATCATACTTTATTTGTGTCACAATGACCATCCAACATGTGGATGGCTTGTTATTGGTGTATTTACTTTGCAAACTTGTTGTTTTTGTTGTTGAACTATTATTATTTTGATGCATGTTTTGTGATTGTTTTTGTGATGTATTGTGCATGAAAGCATCTATGGGTATCTCATTCTTATCTCTATTGAACAAACCACAGATGCCTCCTCGTCGTGCCAATCCCAACCCCAACAACAACAACATCACTCCAGACATGCAGCAAATGATGACAGCTCAGACTCAGCTGATGCAAATGATGACGACGTTCATCCAGAACCAAAACAACAACAACAACAACAATAACAACAATAACAACAACAACCCATCGGGTTTTGACATGCTTACCAGGTTCTTGAGATTGAGGCCAACAAAGTTCTCAGGAACGACTGATCCCATGGTGGCCAATGATTGTCTACGCTCTGTGAACAAGGACTTGGTAAATGTGGGCTGTACTGATGCAGAAAAGGTCAGATTTGCAGCACACTTGCTGGAAGGACCAGCCGCCACTTGGTGGGATAACTTCCAGATCACCACTCCCATAGAAGATGTGACATGGGCTATCTTTGAGGATGGCTTTCGTACTGCTCATATCTCATCTGGAGTGATGAGTCTAAAGAAGAAAGAATTCCATAACTTGAAGCAGCGCCACCGCAGCGTGGCATAATATATTGAGGAGTTCAACAATCTGGCGCATTATGCACCGGATGAAGTTGACACTGATGCTAAGAGGAACTGAACTTGCAGCTATCAGTGGACTATGTTCCCACTTATCAGTCTCTCTGTGATAAGACTGCTATTTTGGAGAGCAAAATGAAGCAAGTTGAGAGTAGAAAGAGAAAGCACTCGGACAAGCACAACTCGGGACCGTCTCACAAACGTTCCCATTATGATGATAGTGGAAGCTCAGGATCCCATAAGCATGGGAAATTCAACAAACACCACAACCACAACCGTCATCATGACAACAAGCATCATCGTAGTCATGACAATGACACAAGTACAAGAACTACAAGGGTGGATATAAGAACCACCACAGTGGTAGTGGAAGTGGCAATGGAAGCCAACCTGCCAAGAAGGATATCAGTCAAGTTGAGTGCTTCAAGTGCAAGAAGATGGGGCATTATGCAAATGAATGCCCAGAAAAGAAAGTTGAAGGACCCAACAAGCCCAACCCTTTTCAGAAAGGGCAAGTGAACCACATCAATGTGGAGGAAATTTAGGAGGAGCCTGATGCTGTTGCTGGTAAGTTCAAACTCAATTCTGTTCCAGCATTTGTTCTCTTTGATACTCGTGCATCTCATTCATTCATATCAAGAGCATTTGTTGAAAGAAATGAACTACCAGTAGAGACTATTGGGTGTCCTATAAAAGTAAGTTCTCCTGGCGGAGAAATGATAGTGAATTCATGATGTCATGATCTAGTCATAGAGTTTGGGAAGTATAAGTTTCCTGTTAACTTGATAATCCTAAATTCCCAAGGTTTGGATGTCATTTTGGGAATGGACTGGATGACTAAGCATAAGGGAGTGATAGATTGTGCCAACCATACTTTCTCACTCACAACTCCAGAAAATAAAAGGATCGGATTCAAGACCAATTTTGAAGCAAAAAGGAGTAAGCTAAATTCTCTTAAGGGGGTTAGCATAGATAGTGTGCCAATTGTGAGTGAATATCCGGATGTGTTTCCGGAAGAATTGTCGGGAATGCCACCAGATAGAGATGTGGAGTTTCTTATTGACTTGCTACCAGGATCTGGACCAATAGCAAAGAGACCATACAAGATGTCAGTTGATGAGCTGAAAGAACTCAAGAAACAACTTGGAGAACAGTTGTAGAAAGGATTTATTCAACCAAGTTCTTCATCTTGGGGAGCCCCAGTTTTGTTCATGGAGAAGAAAGATAAAAGTCAAAGGTTATGCATAGATTACCGTTCACTCAATGAGGTGACTATCAAGAACAAATACCCTTTGCCAAGAATCAATGACTTGTTTGATCAGTTAGAAGGAGCTTGTGTGTTCTCAAAGATTGATCTCCGGTCAGGTTATTTCCAACTCAAGATAAGGTAACAAGACATACCTAAGACAACTTTCACCACAAGGTATGGACTGTATGAGTATACCGTGATGCCATTTGGTTTGACCAATGCCCCAGCATACTTTATGAATATGATGAACAAGGTGTTCATGGAATTCCTTGATAAGTTTGTGGCTGTAGTTATAGTGCATCAAACACTCCTTTTCTAGTGAATTTGCTGAGTACGCTCGTACTCAAAGTGTCTTCTTAACCCTTGCTAGATTCTGAAGCCGGAGTAGACAACAACCACATCAAGTTATGCTCCAGGACTTATCTTGCTCAGCTAAAGATTTTTCAATAAAGACAAGGAAGTAACATATACCTCAACTCAAGTGAAAACGAAGTTACTAATTAGATAGTAATATAATCTCTAGCCAAATAACATATCTCTATAGTGCGTTGCAAAAGCCGCAACACCAAAACCGTAGTTAAAATATTAGTTCTAGTAATATAATTGTTTTTGCATTGTTTATCTTTGATTCTTCATCAGAAGTTCTTTCTCTATCTTAAACCTAGAGTATTCTCTGGATCTTATATAAAGAGTGAGTTGTAACCTTTAGCCATGTATTGGACCCGCTGTGTTTCTGTTGTGCCATTCTGAGGGATGTAATACTAGTGAACAATGTTTCATTAGTGTTATGTCCACGACTATAGTATACTACATCATGCAGTGGTATGCTGGGTCATCGCAGTTGGTATCAGAGCATATGCTTTGACCTTAGGTTGGAATCCTAGTAAATGGGTAGAACCTGTAGGACACATCCTAGCAATAATGAAGAGTTCTTTAGTGATATGAGGGATATTCACTTGAGAATAATCCTGTTATGTTACTAGTGTGATAACTCTTTAATATGATTGCAATTCCAATCATTACCTAAGAGATTTTACTCTATGTGACTGATGATAATTTCTTATCCATAGTTCCACATGGCACCTCGATATCCACCCCGGAATGTTCAAGTGATGAACAGGACGTTGGATGACTACGGAGGGGATTGGACAGACAATCTCTGACAACTTCTATGGAGTTTGGAGTGTGAATCAAGACTCCTGGTCAAGATTTATAGTTACTATGATGGGCAGGTATTAGCTAAATACCGTGTCATGCTCATGTTACCCAAGAAGTTAGGACTGAAGGGAGAAATGCCAGCAGGAGAGGCAAGGTGCATGGCATCTGCATATCAGATTGCCGTAGCAGCAGCCATAACCATGATCCGACAGCATAAATCCCAAGCTTTAGAAGGTAGTACTCACACCATTATACCACATGAAACCGCAAAGTCAGAGCATGAGTTATATCACTCTACTTCAGTCCAAACTGAACCTACTCTAGCTGTAGAGTATATGGATCGTTATCGGTCTTTGCTAAACACTTATCATAATACTTACCAAGTCTTAGTTCAGGAGCTAGATACGGTCATTGGGGATTTTACCGATCCTGATAAAGCAATGGCTCGTAGGAAGAAGTTAGATAAAGAAGCTAGGCATCCCAAATACATAACTTCAGTAGAGGTGTTTGAGGAAACTGAGTTCGATGACCCAAACTCAGAAAATTATGCCTATTACCAAAATGACTTCAAGCCACCTGAAGACTTATGGACCAAGTACAATGCCGAACAACAAGAATGGAATAAAGTTATTCCAAATAAACCCGAGCCTAAGAAATATGGATGGGAAATAGAATCTCAAGGTAAAACCATAGGAAATCCCATACCTTGTGATACAGGTACCGGAGAAGAGACCAACTGTAACCATAGAGAGCCTTATGGACCATATGGGGGTGATACTAATCCAATCAACTTAGAAGAGTATCCCAATAGCTACTACACGAATTTGTACGACTTGATCCAAGAAAAAGCTAAGGAACCAACTTACTATGAGGAAGCATTGCCAGAAAACCCGGACTATTCGGTGGAAGATTACGCCAACTCTAGTCATTTTTCAATGACTAATCTCAGTCTCGGTACTTCTAATCAGGAATACGCACCTCCTGGATGCTCTTACGCTCCAGAAGGCAGTCGTAGGACTTCACGTCATCATGGACGGAACTCCAGGAAGCAGTAGAGGAATATGAAACTGAGAGAGAAACAACATCCCAAGGGATGCGGGCTTGATGTCACATCCCAAGATTTTCCAAATCTTGTAATGTGAAAAATAAATGAATAAAATAAAACTTTGTTGATTTTTAGGGTGAGAAGAAACTTTTTGATTCCAATTGGAAACCTTCAAACCTTTTTGATCAAACAAATCCTAAAGGGATTTGAAAAGTTAAACAATTAATAAAGAAAATATTTTGAATAAGTGGAATTACTATTTTTGGATCTTTAAATAAAAGATTTGGTTTTCAAAAGAAAAGGTAGATTTATAAATAAGGATTATTTTATGGAGCCAAAATAAACCTTGGTCAAGCTTTTGAAATAAAACATTTTGTTTTGATAAAAATAGTAAAGGTTTATTTAAATAAAATAATAAGGATTTAATATCCAATTTTATTTAAGTAAAAGCTTTTCCCATTTTAAATAAACACTAAAACTTATTTATTTATTTTAAATAAGTTTTCCAAGTATCTTCTATTTTCAAATAAAACCTACTGATTTGGTTTTGATAATATTTAGTTTTCAAATGGAGATTTTATTAAATAAATCAAAACCTAATTGAATTAATAATTAAGGTCTATTTTATTTAATTATTAAATAGATCCTAAAAAGAATAAAGTTAATAATTTGGGATTTGGTTTGTGTTGTTAAACAGAACCAAAACTCAATACAAGTGTGGTGAATGTTTGAATTGTTTGAATGTTTGAATTGTTGTTTGAAATTCAAAACAGAAAATCAAATAGGAAAAAGATTTTGTACAAATAAAAAAGAAACAACAGCAGCCCAGCAAGGCCCAACTCGCAGGCCACCTTTCTTTCCCCTCAGCGAAACGTTTTCACTCGAACACGCACCCATACAGACGATGACAAGTGGACCCATTCCCCTCTCCTCTCTCTCGCTGACCAGCCGACCCCACCCCTCTTGTTCATCGTCTTCACCCGCGCGCAAACATCGCCGGTGGTTTCTGCCGATTAAAGCTCGCGTCAATACTCGTTACTGCCGCGTTGATTCAGTCCAGCAACCATGCAGTATTAAACGCCATGCTCCTCTCTCCCTTCCCCCAAACCAGAGCCACCAGAGAGCCACCAGGCTGCTCGGAATCGTCTCCAAACCGCCACTGTCTTCGACGCTCTCCGGCGGCAATTCCGGCCACACCTCGCCGCCCCTCAACTCCCTCGGCACGCGAACTTGTTCTGCATCGCCTGGCGTACCTCCCAGCGTCAACTTCTTGGCCGCGACCACTCTAGACGCTCGGCTTCGTCAACATCTGAGCACCACCGACGACGCGTCTACTCCGGCGAAATCTCCCTGGTAAGCCAGACCTCCCTGAGCCCTCCCAATGACACACCCTTACTCCCCATACTCGTGCGCATCTAATGCTTCCTTCCACTTGCCTCGGCGCGACCTGCAACTCCGTCCCCGACAACCTCCAGAGGCACCCGCCGCCCACAGCAACTCCGGCGAGCAATCACCAGCACATGCGAGCGCCCCTTCGTCTGCAACCAGCACGTCGAGCTTCCCCACGTCCTTGCGATCACGGTGAGCCTCTCCTCCTCTTCTCTCGCTTCCTAGAACGGCCAGACCACCTCGGACAGAGCGTGCGCCGCCAGTCGTCGCCGCCGGCGCCGCCAGCGGATGGTCAAACTCATCTAAGCCGTTAGATCATGATCCAGTGGACGGGATAGATTGACATAAACCGAAACGGTACGGGTGATCTGAGCTATGCGATATGACTTAAATCCTACGGCCTACAACGCGTGATCCAGACGAAGCGATATCAGCGAATAGAAACACGCCACGTGTCTCTGTTGAGTTGAATTAGAACAAAATTGATCTATTAGATTTGTGATTTTGTAAAATCTATAACTTTAGTTCACACGTCCAAAATTTGCAAACTTTATATCAATGGAATCAGTGGAACAAGCCCTAGCCAACCATGCCATTTGTTTAGTAAAAAGTTTCTGTTAAAATGGTTGTTTTTGCATAAACTTTTGTATGCTTGTTTAGGTTATAAAAATTGTTCAAAAATGATTTTGGGGATAAAATCTTTGGAAAATGTATTGTTTTGAACCTACTGACCTTAGGAAACACCTTGTGGATTCAAAAATGTATTTGGAGAAACAAAATAATGATTCTTTGATTTAAAACCATTTCTAGACAAATAAAAATATAGTTTATTTATTAAAAATGGTTTTGGAAGAAAACTTTTGGGAAATGTTTTGTTTTAAACTCTCTGACCCTAAACACCAAGTTTTGTGGTTTGAAAACATGTTTTGTGAACCCTATAGATTAATTCCCTAGTAAAAACATTTCTACACCACATAAAATGATACTTTGTTTTGAAAATGGTTTATGAAGTGAAATCTTTTGCAAATGACTTTTCCACTTTATAAAATGATCGTTAGGTGTTTTAAAATGTTTATGACCCATTAGGAACCACTTTTTCAAATAAAACAATCCTTGGCATGCTTGCATGCATTATCTTGGTTCTATGATTTTATGTGATGTTTTGCTTGAATGGTAGATTGAGTTTATGTCTTGCTTGATTGAATTGTAGTGACTTGAAGAGTGTGATTGTTGCAAGGACAAGGAGTGAACTTATACTCTACCAAAAAGGCAAGTGATGCTTCATACTTTTGTCCCATTACTTTCACTATGCATTAGTGATTTTTTTAAGTAAAACTTGCATGGAATTTTGCTAAGTATAAACCTTGCTATGGGAAATCCTAGTAGATGAAACCTTAGTAAAATTTCCTAAGTTAAGACTCCTACTACTATCAAGATTAGCTTAGCTAATAGAAAACAAGGGTGGAACATATATCCATACTATGGAAAATTTCTAAGTCTGAGGACTTGTGTTTTTTTTAATAAAACAACTAAGTTAATGAATCACCTAGGTGGAATGGGACTTGAATGGTGGATTTTGGTTGAGTGGTTCACAAGGCCCATGTTTATGGTTGACCTTGTGTATCTCACTTGTGGATGGCCACCCAGGAACAAAGGGATTTGAGATGTCAAATGCTGAGAAGCTTCAAGTCTGACCACTTGGCATTATGGGCTCTGCCTAGATCATATAGGTTGCAAGAACTTAGCCATATGGACAGTTGGTGGTAGAGTTTGATAGGTTGGAGCGTCCATTTTGGTCTAAGGGAAGGCTTCGAAGATCTTGTCTTGGGAAACCAAGTCTTGTGGGAAAGTGCACCACCTCTGCAGTGTAAAATCTAAGTACTTAGCCATGTCCCTGGTAAAGGACAATTTGAGCATCAAGACATGGAAGCTATCAAGAATCTCATCATCCAAATTTCTAAGTTAAAAACTTGTGGTTGAACAAGGGTTAAAGGATCTTCAATCTTTGATTGGGAGAAATGATTTTGTCAAGCAAAAACTTAGTGTTTTCAAATGATAAGGAAAAATATATTTTTGAGCAATGCAAGCCTAAGCTCCACATAGCCAAAATGCATATAGATGATAGACTCCACTATACTACCATAGTATCACTTGCCAATACAATTCAAATGTATTGACCCTTGTGGCTATAACCTGTATGTTGCAGGTTTGATTGATGTTAGTAAAGTTTGATGATTAGGATTACAAAGTCTACAACCAACATGTCTGCCTGTGGCACTTTGAAGATGAAGGACCCCATGCTTATAGATATTCTGCTGCAATGTAATGTAATAGCCAAATGAGCTATGTAAGATGTAATAAATTATGTTATTTCTGGTTATAAAGTTGTACTATGACCTTTGTTTCTTTATATTACATCTTAACTGTGGATGCTAGATATTGATCCAGGGACTAGCATTGTAAACACAGGGGACTCTACCTTATTTTAAGGTTGGGTACTCTACACTTGAATAATGTATATAGAGGGTAATGCGTATTGTAGTTTGAAGAGTTGCCGAAATAAGTGAGGATATATCCACAAGAGCAAGAAGTTCTTGTAAGATAGTTGTGTAAATAGGTGTGGAGCAAACCATTGGAACATCTAGTACATTTGTAAATTATTTAAAACCTATGTGTAATACATGGTATATGTTTTGTTGTTTATCAACTTTTTGATCTTTTTGATTCTTCTTGATTGACTAGATCTGTACATGAAGTTTAATTAGGTGTGCAAATGCATGATGTAACACCCAATTATTACTTGATGTTATAGACCTAGATAGAAACAGGAATTCGTGTAAGGGAGTGACGAGTTTCAAAGATCATAAGGAAGATTAACTTGAGTAATGTAGCATGATAGAAGGGGTATTTACACCATTTGGGGAATAGATAGAACATAAGTCACATTCTTGGCCAGTTTAGGAAGAAATCATGGTAGAGGAGATGTAAGGAGTAACAAGGTATGATAAACTGAAAGTTCATTCAAAGTAGGTAAGATGCTAAGAGGTTAATGAAGAGTTGTATCAAGTTCATGAAAGTATCATGAAAAAGTACCAATAAGATGCCTTAGAACCAAAAGGGTATTCAAGCTCTGACAATTCAGAGAGAATGTAACTCGTAGGTCGGAAACTGTAAGATAATACCTACCATCCAGAATGTTCCGCCTTGGGTACATAATCCCTTCCCGGCATTCTAATCCGCAGTTGGTATTCTGTCCGCAGCTGGTATTTGGTTGCCTAGTTAATCAAATTATCCTAAAGGTTGCATAAAGAGCATTAAATTTGGCCTAAGTTAAGTAAAACCTCAGGAAGTATAATTTTTTTAAGGTGATCGTCTCTCAAGAGGCTTCGCAAAGTTAGATTTATCCCAGCGAAAATATCCAATAGGGAGTACGTGTTGGAGATATGCCCTAGAGGCAATAATAAATGTAACTGTTATTATATCTTTGTGTTTATGATAAATGTTTACATTCATGCTATAAAAGTATTAACAAGGAAACATTAATACTTGTGTGATTTGTAAACTAAATTAGAGTCCCTAGTAAAGCCTCTTCATAATACTAGCTTGTTGGTTAATAAATGATTGTGGTTTCCCTATCATGAACATTGAGATGTTATTAACAACAAGATCATATCGTTAGGAGAATGCTATGATGGACATACTCCTATAGATAAGCGTAGCATAAAGATCAAGTAATTTTAATAGTTCAATTGCTATATGCTTTCTGATACATAGTAACCTAATTCCTTTGACCATGAGATCATGCATATCACCTTCACCGGAAGGATGCTTTGATGACATCAAACACCACACCGTAACTGGGTGGCTATAAAGGTGGCATTGAGTGTTCAGAAAGTATTAGTTGAGACACATGGATCAAGAGTGGGATTTGTCCATCCATATGACGGATAGATATACTCTGGGCCCTCTCGGTGGAATGTCTTCCAATTGGCTTGCAAGCATGTGACTGGCTCACAAGGGATCACATATCACGGGAATGAGAAAAGAGTACTTATCAGTAATGAGGTTGAACTAGGTATGCAGAGATACCGACGATCAAAACCTCGGATAAGTAAACTATCGTGAGACAAAGGGAAATTGGTATCATATGTAAGTGGTTCATTCGATCGCAAAGTAATCGTTCAAATATGTGGGAGCCATATGAATATCCAGATTCCTCTATTGGTTATTGTTCGGAGAAGTGTCTCGATCATGTCCGCATAATTCACGAACCGTAGGGAGACACACTTAAGGATTCGACGTTGTTAAGTAGTTATGGAATGATGAGTAAGAGACCGAATGTTGTTCGGAGTCTCGGATGGGATCTGGGATATCACGAGGAGATCCGGAATGGTCCGGAGAATAAGATTCATATAAGGAAAGTCATGTTTCGGGGTTGGAGAATGGTTCCGGTGTTTTCATCGGGAATGTTCTAGAAGGTTCCGGAATGTCCGGCACTCTGTAGGGGAAGGGTATATGAATGTGTCATAACAAGTTGGAATGGTTGCATCATGTACTAGGTGTCATCGCTGAGCAAAATAAAGGGATAAATCAAATCCTAGTTTGAAAAAGTCAAACACCAATTTGAAAAGTAAAACGGCTATTTTGCTTGGTGGAGGGAGAGTAGGAAACCTACTTGGGGAGGAAGTCCCTCTCCCTCCACCGCCGTCCTTGGAAGCCGAGTTGGGGAGGCACTCCCCTCCCCTTGGCCTCCGCCCTCCACCTATATAAGGAGGGGCAGGGCTGCCCCTCCAAGCACACAACTTGCACCCCGTAGACCCTATCTCCAAGCCGCCGACGCCGCCACCTCCTGCTGTTGCCGCCGCCGCCTAGGGCTAAACCCTAGCCGCCGAGTTGGGGAACCCCCTTGCCCTAGCCGCCGGCCTAGCCTCTCCTCCTTGGTGCGTCTAAACCCTAGATCACCGAGGCTCTCTCATAGTCCACCATACTCGCTCCGGCTTAAGGCGAAGCCCTGCGAGATCTCCCCTCTACTTCCGGTACCACGCCGTCGTGCTACCGGAATCGCGAGGAGAGTGATACAACCTCTGCACTCTTTGGAACAAGGAGAGGAAGGTCTTCGTCAGTACCAACGTGTGACCGATCAGGAAGCGCTGCCGAGCAGCCTTGGAAGGATCGTCTACGCGATCTTGAGATCGGCAAGAGTACGACTACCTCACGCACGAGAATCCTCTCTCGATAAACACTTTGGAATCTTCGAGGGTGAGTTATTCTATCAACTCTTTGCTACAATCTAGTAGATAGATCTTGGCTTGTTTGTTTGTATGCGGTAGAAATTTTTTGTTTTCCATGCTACGAACCCCTACAGTGCTGGAAGATTTACTTCGGAGATCCACAATTGTGTGTATACACCGTATAATCTTTCATCAGACCCTAAATTGGTAGAATCTAAGCTGAACCAAGATCAATATTCGAGTTTAAGAACCAATGGTCTCTATGTATGTAATTTAAAGACTATTAGTAAAATCTAAGGGGGAGAGTAGACGTTATAAATGAAGGATGAAGAAAGTACTATAGGTAATAATGGAAGATTAGTGAACAATCGTAAGAAGGTTTAAACTTGAAGGTGATAAAGTATACATTTAGCCGACTAATCCACAAAGAAACAACTCTTAAGAAATCTTAAGAAATAATAGAGAACTTCCAATTAGACATATGAAGAGAATAAGAATTCTAATGGGTATGGACTAAATGAGTTCAAATCCAATCTGAGAAGGAATATCAGTATCAACTATACTATGACAGGAATAGAAGGGTAGTATTTTGACTACTAACACGAGTAAATAGAAACTTAAAACTTATTTTAAGGAGACCTCTAAACTATACTTAAAATAGTAATAAAGTTTGATGTTTAGATAAAAAGAATTTGGATTAGAATATCTAATCAGGTTATGGAATACTACAATTTATTCCATTTAAAAATCATCATGGAATGGAGAATATAGCAACCACTAAAAGACAATTTATTACTCCGAAACATGAGAGTTTGCGAACTTCGAGGACGAAGTTTATTTTAAGGGGGAGAGTCTGTAACATCCTGGCATTAGAGCCTAGAAATAAGCTAAACCTAGATGTGTGCATTGCATTCATGCATAGAAAATCCGAAAAAAATCACGCTTTTAAACAAAACTTGTCAAAGTGATTGAAGTTTCTCTTAGCTTGATGGAATTGAAGTAGATCATCAAGATGACTGCGATAAGTTTCAATAAGACCTTTGTTAAAATCTCATTTTAGGGTAAGAGAGAGAGATTTGATCTAAGGGTAGATCAAATGTACTATAAGTTAAACCTTAATATAATGTGAAATATATTTGATCATTAGGTGATCATATTATAGTATTCATTATAATCACTCATAAGTACCAAGTTAAGGATATAGAACAAATAATAAGAATGTAACCACTTTATCTTAATTCCATCTGCATACATCCTAAGTGTCATAGGAACACCTACCCTTGAACTCTTAAATGAGTTGGAGTTGGAAAGAGACCAAGTCAGGATCATCCACCATATATCTTTCTTTCCATATCAATCTTTATGGAACTCATTTCAATATATGTTGTTCATCAATGTTGGATAATTCCCCATTGATTCACAAATTCTTTAACTATTAGTCTTTGATCTATTATCTGATATTATCATAACATCTACTTAAATCTTTTAAAGAGGGCATAGTTCATAAATAACCTTAATCCAATATGAGATACTAAGAAGATCATTCCAAGATAATGGAAAAGTAGGATAGATAAAGCCTTGCTTAGCCAACTAAGAATTTCAGTAATAAATTATGAAAGAATTATAATGGTAATGCTTTGGCCACCAATATTGAATGCTTATATTTAGTATAATTAATACTGGTGGGTAGAACATGATTGGAACCTTAGTAGAGATAAGTTATCCTAGAGTAGCCATTACAAACCACATAAATTTAATTTAGGGTTGAAGTGTAAGTCATGAGAGTTAAGTAAATATAAGATGGTGTTATTCAACTAAATGCTAGTATAGCATAGAGTTTAGAAGTAGTGTTATTCATCTTAAAAGATAATCAACCTTAGAGAAAGATCAGTGATGGAATATTAAGGAAAATTGTAAGTGAAATTAAAGGAACTACTCGTAGGATGGAAGTTTATCAACAGTAGAAAAGTAAATACAACTGATGGGGGAATACCAATCGGGGTATACCCGCGAAGCGGATTCGCCAGCTGGATCGAGCCGACTGAAGCCAAGCCCAGAGCGGGTCGACTCGCCGAAGACGGCGACTGGCGCATGCTGGACCCAAATGACTGGAGCCGACTGGAAGTCCAAGACAGGGACTCCAATAGAAAGACCACTAAAGCACTTGTAAACCCTAACTGGCTGCATATATAAAGCCACCAAGGGCACCCCCAAGGGGTACGTCATATTAGATCTAGTCTCTCCCTCCGCCTACGGCGGCTCCCATGTAAACCAATCTATGATCATATACTGGATTGATAGCAGGACGTAGCGATCCTCCATAGAGGGGACGTGAACCTGGGTACATCGTGTGCCAATCTCGCTCCCGGATTCTCCTACATCGCCTTGCTCCCTCTACGTAAGCTACCCCCAGTAGCATCTGCCGTGCAATACCACGACAGTTGGCGCCCACCGTGGGGCTCGCGGTGCTTAGAGGGTGATAATCCGGGCGGGATCCCTCATCTTCGTCAACACAATCGTCACCGGATTCAACACGCCGGTATATGCAGTTTCTTCGTCAAGTACAAGTTACGGCATCTTCGTTAGCCTCAAAAGATCCAAATCTGGCTTGACACCAATCAGCCAGATTGCGTCACTCAAGGAAATCTTGGAGAAAAAAAGAATTGCTGCATCAAATTCCGAGAAAGTGCAGTCTCGATCTGACTAAACCAAAAAATACTGCAAGTCAGCGACACCAGCGTGCGGCCAACTCGCCGTCGGACGTGTGTTCTGCAATAGAAGCCAGATCGATTCGTTGTGCTGCAGAATTAGTCGCCACATGTCCCAGTGACATGACTCGATGGTCCATCTACTAGCCACAAAGGGGTCAAAATCCCCATGCTACGACTCAAGACATGAAATCAACCAGTTCCCTTGTTGGAGTTCTCACGTGAAAGGACATGGCGGTTTTTCCTTTCCAATCTAATCTTTCTAATACTTAAATAAATTATTTTATTTAGATCTAACTTTTACTCGTTTGTTTTAAAATACATGTGCCGCATGACGTCAATTGGCGAGACGCATTCGCCTCGGAATCATCTGTCCGTGGTTCTGCAATTATCTTCTACCAATTCACCACGCTCGCAGACTCGCCTGTCGCGGACTCGCCCGGACTTGCCATACTAACAGCTAAGTTTCTTTACACTCGTATATGCTATGTTATGAGTCCAAAACATGTATTTATTATCCAACGCCGACCATGCTGTCGACCCTTTCAGGGACCAAAATCATACTTGAAATTGGTATCAGTTTTGTCTGTTGTTTATTCGCGTCCGTCGAAGTAGTGAGGCTGGGTACCAAAAGGCCGACCTTGTCTCCGGGTTCAACAGTCTGGCATCGCGCCCCTATTATCCGACAAGCGTTTGATGCTGGAGGTCTGCCTACTCATGAAAAGACACGCATAAACCTTACATACTGTCCATCGATCCACATAGCAAAAGTGCATTTTCTTTAACATCTACAATTTGCATGTCTTACAAATGTTCAATATATTTTATAAATACACCTTATTGCAGTCGTACTTTTTCCTCCTTCTCAGCAAAACAGCGTCTTTCTCGCCACTCGCCGCGCTCGGGAACTCGGCGCTCGCCGGTCGCTCGGCCTCACTGCTCGCCGCGCTCAGGGACTCAGCGCTCTCCGGTCGCTCGACCTCGACGCTCGCCGTGCTCGGGGCTCGGCGCTCGCCGGTTGCTCGACCTCGCCGTTCGCCGTGCTCAGGGACTCGACGCTCGCCGGTCGCTCGACTTCGCCGCTCGCCGCGCTCGGGGACTCGGCGCTCGCCGGTCACTCGACCTCGCCGCGCTCGGGGACTCGACGCTCGCCGGTCGCTCGACCTCGCCACTCGTCGCTCGGAACTTCGCCCGATCGCTCGACCGCTCGTCGCGCTCGGGACTCAATGGTTGCCGTCGCTCGACCTCGCCTTTGCCTTTCGGACTCGGCGCTCATCGCTTAGGGCTCGGCGCTCGTGGGTCGCTTCGGCCTCGCCGCTCGCTTCGGGACTCGGCGCTCGCGATCGCTCGACTACGCCGCTTCGCGCCGCGCTTCGAGCTTCAGCGCTTCGCCGGTTGCTCGACCTACGCCGTTCGCCCTTTCGAGACTTCGGCGCTGCGGTCGCTTCATCGCGCTTCGAGAATCGCGCCCGTCGCTCGGCCTCGCCGCTCGCCGCGCTTGGGGACTCGGCACTCGTCGGTCGCTCGACCTCGTCCCTCTCCGCGCTCGGGGACTCAACACTCGCCGGTCGCTCGACCTCGCCACTCGCCGTGCTCGGGGACTTAGCGCTCGCCGCGCTCGGGGACTCGGCGCTCGCCGGTCGCTCGACCTCGCCGCTCGCCGTGCTCGGGGACTTAGCGCTCGCCGCGCTCGGGGACTCGGCGCTCGCCGGTCGCTCGACCTCGTCACTCTCCGCGCTCGGGGACTCGACGCCCGTCGATCGCTCGGCCTCGTCACTCGCCGGTCGCTCGACCTCGTCACTCGCCGCGCTCAGGGACTCGGCGCTCGCCGGTCGCTCGACCTCGCCACTCGCCATGCTCGGCAGCAACCACTACTATTTTCAGAATATGCATCTCTAAAGAGCCTCAAGTCGCCTCTACAAGCCAACTCGAGCCTCGGGGACTACACTCCTAGGCATGCTGCGTGTACGCGTGGTTCCGCGACCGTGGCTTGCCCTCGTCGACTTTCCACCGTGGACTCGCCCTCGCGTATTCGACACGTTCGGGGACTCTCCACCGCGGACTTGCCCTCGCGTACTCAACACGCTCGGGGCCTCGCCACCGCGGACTCTCCCTCGCGTACTCGACACGCTCGGGGACTCTCCATCGCGGACTCGCCCTCGCGTACTCAACGAGCTCGGGGACTCGCCCTCACGTACTCAGCACGCTCGGGGACTCGGTATGTTACAGACAACGCCACTCGCCGGTCGCCTAACCTCGTCACTCGGCGCACTCGGGAACTCGGCACTCTCTGGTCGCTCGACCTCGCCACTCGTCGCACTCGGGGACTCGGCTCTCATTGGTCGTTCGACCTCGCACACTCCATGTTCGGGGACTCGCCGCAACTGGCAGCTTTACCGATACCCTGCGTCTTTTGCCAACTGTCCATCACCGACTGGCTCACGCCGACCGCCTCCCGCTTCACGTTTCTTTTCTCTATTCAGGAGCTCGTCGCCGATTCGCCACGACCCATCGTCAAGACTCTCCGCGCACTGCCTCAAGCCCGCATCGAATCGACAACGCGCTCGGGGACTACTGATGGGGGAATACCAATCGGGGTATACCATGGCGGATTCGCCAGGATCGAGCCGATGAAGCCAAGCCCGAAGGGTCGACTCGCGATACGGCGATCGGGCGATGCCGGATCAAACGATCGGCGTCGATCGAGGCCCAAGACGGGGACTCCAATAGAAAGCCCACTAAAGCACTTGTAAACCCTAACTGGCTGCATATATAAAGCCACCAAGGGCACCCCCAAGGGGTACGTCATATTAGATCTAGTCTCTCCCTCCGCCTACGGCGGCTCCCATGTAAACCAATCTATGATCATATACTGGATTGATAGCAGGACGTAGCGATCCTCCATAGAGGGGACGTGAACCTGGGTACATCGTGTGCCAATCTCGCTCCCGGATTCTCCTACATCGCCTTGCTCTCTCTAAGTAAGCTACCCCAGTAGCATCTGCCGTGCAATACCACGACAACAACCAAGAAAGGACATGAGAAAATTATGAAATATCCTTGTATCAAACTCATAGGATTCATCCATAAGTTTAGAAGAAGGATATATGAATAAGAGTATTTAAATGAGTAAAGCTCATCATACTAACCATGATGATGGATAGGAAGAAGTATTATATCTAGGAAAGGAATTCCTTAATTAGAAATCCCAGATTGTGAAAATTATATGTTATAAATCATTTTCCTATTTAATCTTGGTAAGCAATCAACTCTAAATCTCAACTCAAACATAATATCCATCTCATACTATTGATCCATCATCTGATGTCTATAACATTTTATAGAAATATTTCCCTATAGCAAATTACATAAGCACATCTTTGTTAATTCCAACCATCATAACTATATGTGCTTAAGCATGTTTTACCAATTCACTTCTACAAAACACTCTAATGATAACTTTCTATTAAAAAGGAAAATTTCATCAAATACTATATACATAAGGCATTATGCTTAGTCATTAAATCTTGACTCTTAAAAGGAATCTAAGCTTAAACAAAACCCTAAAACCAAGGGTAGTACTCATAATTCAAAACCTTAAACCTCTTTGTTTATCACAATAGAATATATACATTTAACTTTCTAAATTAATGGGAATAGTAATAACCATATCAATATCTTTCATGTTTTCATGCATCAAATAATGATCCAGGATCATTATACATATAAAATTTATATTCAAACTATGAGCCAATTAGAGTTAAGACTATAAACAAATAAGAAGATATCATTCAAGAAATCCCTAGCTAAAATAGGAGAAAAAAATAAATAAGAAAAGTTTCTATAAACTATTAACAAAGGGCTTCATATAAAGTAAATAAAAGAAATACAAAAAGATGATATAATAAAAATTCACAAATAATACAAAATGTATTTTAGTATTGCTGCAAATATCCAGCAAATAAATTACACAAAGAAAGGTTCAAAATATAAAACAAATTCAAATCTGAATAAGAAAACTAGAAAATAGAAAAAAACAAATAAAAAACTAAACATGGTCGCAGCCCAAACCTACACCTTACGACACCTGTGTGCAGCCCACTTGACCATGAGCATCCCACCGCAGTGATCTGCCTTACATTTCTCGTCGTCTTCCTCGCCGGCGGAAGCAGCTGTGTGGCGTCGCAACGGTCGTCGATATCCGGCGCGTTACGATGCGCGCCGCCGTCAGTGAGGAGGGGGATAAGAACGCCCGCGAGCTCCGCTATCCATTCGTAACCGAATCACTCTCTCTCTCTCTCTCGTGCTCTCTCTAAAATTTCCCCAACCATGCCAAAACCCTAACTCGCCGTAGTTGCTCGTTGTCGTTGTTCAAGACCACCCCGAGGCCAACTGAAGGTTCCACTAGCACCGCCATGATGGACTTCGTCTGCTAGGAGGAGGAATCGAGCCGAGAATCCTGAAACCATGTGCGTCAAGTTCGTCTGTCCGCCGTTCGCCGTTGACCATGGCGACGTCGTCTGAGCTCGCCTCCCCTTGTCGTTGCCACTACCAGCATCCTAGTGAGATTCTGCTTCTGCTCATTCTCTCCGATTTGATCCTAGTCATCTGTTGCGCCTTGTACGCATGCACCCGAGCCGGTCACCGTTGAAGCTCGTCGGAGCTAGTGCTCCGGTGACCATTCCTGGGTGGCACAACCATAGTTCGACTCGTCGGTGCACCCTCTTCCCAACGCACCAAACCACGCATGCTAAAACGCCGTAGATCATCGCCGGCGACCTTGATCTGGTGGTGGAGGTCGCGCTGACGTCAGCGTGATGACATGCTGGGGTTAGCCTAGAACCAGTTCTCTATTTGACCTGGTCTTTGTCCCGCGTGTGGCAAGTGACGTGGCCCAGGGCCCATGGGTCATCGACTGAGAGTAGAGAGAAGGTCAGTAACAAATGAGTTTTTCTTAACCAGTGAGATGAGGTGGACAGTGGCCCACTAGTCAGTGACTGGGGCTAGCTCTTAGTGCGGTGTAAAAAGTATTTTCTGTTAATAAATAGATAATATGTTATAATTCAATTAATAATATTCCAGAAATCAAATAAATGATTAAATCGTGTTTAATTAATAACTTTTGATTTACAATTCAGAAAAATATGTATGATATATAAAAATTTGTAGAAAAATAAAATCTACAACTTAAACTTATTATAAAATATTATTATGATAATTATTTAAATAAATTTTATTTAATAAAGGTTTAATAAGTAATAAAACCTTGATAATTCATATTTTTATAAGAATAAATGTTTATAATATAAGTAAAATACCAAAAAACTTAGAAAAATAAGAATTCTAATTTAAAACTATAAACATGTATTATTATTTCACTTAATTAAATATTTATTATTTATTAAGTAATTATAAATTAATAAGAATTATAAAAATCATATCTTATTATTTATAAATCACAAAAATAAATATGATGTACCAAAATGATCACAAAAATATTATTTACATGTTAAAATTCTCATAATCTCCTTTTGAGGTAAATAAAAAAATTAAATATTTTAATAACTCAAATTTAAATTTATTTACTTCATTAATAATTCATATAAAGATAAATAAAATTTATTAATATTCCTAAAATGAGTCAAATAAGTCTAATAAATAGTATTAGTCTTAAATATTAATAATATAATCCCATAATGGTTTAAAACATTATAAATGTTCTTATTTTAGAAGGGTCTATAACCTTAAATGAAGATTATCTCTAAGAAGAATTCCACTAATAATAAAATCCTTAAAGAACAACTTGTAAACAATCAAATCTTTTCAAAACCATGTTAATCACCAAATTACAAAAACTACTACAACACTATATAAATCCATAAGTAGTTAAGTAACATTATGTTGCATTTATAAACTATACTTATTTATTTATAAAAGATGAAGGATATTACTCTATTATAAAATCAAGAAACCATTATTCAATTAACAAAATAAATATTCTTAAGCAATTTAAAGAACACATTTCAGATATACAAGATAGCAATGTATAAGTACGATACTTTTAAAACTATATGTACTTTAAAGTTAACTTTAGTCTACAGAATCTTAATATAACACTATAAGCATTATTATATGTTTTATAGTTAACTTTGGTCTGAAGTAGTTAATCTATAAAGCAACTCAAGCCAAACCATTTAAGCAAACAACTAATATCAACCACCACTAACTAACCACAAAGTTTGTTTAGACCTTAGAAGAAAAACCCTTTCTTCGAAGGTTATTATTTTTCCACTTCAAACCAGAACTCTTGTATAAGCAATCTTAACTAGTATGTCAAAAGTATATAGACTTTATTACTACATATGTGTTGTTTACAACCACTCATAAACTCTAATAATAGCACAAATATGAAACTTATCGAAAAGAACCACATATCCTAAGGTAGCCATTTCCGGAACCCAAACCCTAGGACAACGTTATCCTCGGGATTTGTGTTTAGAACGTGCATCACATTACTTATGCATAAAAGCATATTGCTTCTTTAAACATTAGTCCTTACCGGACCAATGATGCTGATTTCAGATTTTGGATCTTATATACTGACTCGAAGACCGTGAGTGCATAATCTTGCAATCACAACAGGCAAGTTCACACTTGCTCATGTCATTTTGATTATTTTCTATAAAGTATTTTACAAATCTAGTGTTGTCCTCACCTACATTTGAAAAATGTCAGAAAACACTATTTTCAATAATAATGTGAACTATTGATTACTGATCCAGGATGATCAGTTAATCTATTAAATCTTACAGTTGGAATAACACTGCTCAGAACTGTATCACCTAGGACTTAACAACTAATGTCGCCAGTGATTCTTGCGCCATATATTACGCGTTGACCATGAGATTTGGAATGGGACGGAGAAGTCAGCTGTATCTTCTTCCTCTCGCATGAAGCCGGATGTGCAGGTCATGGCTGTTATTGCGGTGACCCAGCATACCACTACATGATGTAGTATAGTATAGTCGTGGACATAACACTAATGAAACACCGTTCACTAGTATTACATCCCTCAGAATGGCACAACAGAAACACAACAGGTCCAATACATGGCTAAAGATTACAACTCACTCTTTACATAAGATCCAGAGAATACTCTAGGTTTAAGATAGAGAAAGAACTTCTGATGAAGAATCAAAGATAAACAACGCAAAAACAATTATATTACTAGAACTAATATTTTAGCTACGGTTTTGGTGTTGCGGCTTTTGCAACACACTATAGAGATAGGTTCTTTGGCTAGAGATTATATTACTATCTAATTAGTAACTTCGTCTTCACTTGAGTTGAGGTATATGTTGACTTCCTTGTCTTTATTGAAAAATATTTAGCTGAGCAAGATAAGTCCTGGAGCATAACTTGATGTGGTTGTTGTCTACTCCGGCTTCAGAATCTAATAAGGGTTAATAATATACTTTGAGTACGAGCTTACTCAGCAAATTCACTAGAAAAGGAGTGTTTGATGCACTATAACTACATCCACAGACCGTAGGTCGTAGGCGATGCAAGTTTTCATAAATATTTCTTCAAAGGTTGCTTTTATTCTGAAAAGCTATGTCCGTCAGCCTTCACGGGTTTACTAGAACCTTCATGGGGTTCCTTTCCCGCCATGTTCGCAGCTCCTTCCCGGAACAGGGAGTAACAAGTTTCAGTTCTTACACTCTGTAGAGGTGAGTTTACTTTACCCATGAGAGATCAACTCTTTGTTGCACAACCGGGCAGCTTATTCCCGCCCATATTTCCATGATGTGGGGCCCAGAAGATGATCTAAGCCAATCACTGCCCCCTTCGCGACCCCGCATGCCTCCTTGGTGTACACCATACCCACATAATGAATTACGGCAATGGTTTGTACAAAACGTTAGATGCCAGAACTATCATGGGACGTTGAGGGTTCCCACCCATATGCTGCATATCCTCTTCGAATTACCAATTATTATGCACGCTACGAGGATAACAGCCACGACCTGCACATCCGGCTTCATGCGAGAGGAACAAGATACAGCTGACTTCTCTGTCCCATTCCAAATCTCATGGTTAACGCGTGATATACGGCGCAAGACTCACTAGCGACAGTGGTTGTTAAGTCCTAGGTAATATGTTCCTTTACCACCGGAACTTTTATAGTATGTTATTACCTCATGGTAATAAACCTATAATCATATTATTATGAAAATAGTGTTTTCGGAACTTTTTGAAGTGCAGGTGATGACAACACTAGATTTGTAAAATACTTTACAGAAAATAATCAAAGGACATGAGCAAGTGTGAACTTGCCTTTTGTGATTGCAAGATTATGCACTCACGGTCTTCGGGTCAGTATAAGATCCAAAATCTGAAATCAGCATCATTGGTCCGGCAAGGACTAATGTTTAAAGAAGCAACATGCTTTTATGAATAAGTAATGTGATGCACGTTCTAAACGCAAATCATGAGAATAACGTTGTGCTAGGGTTTAGATTCCGAAAGGGATTACTTTGGAATGTGTGATGCCTTAGGATAAAGTTCGTAGTTGTACTTTTATTATAGTTTAGGAGTGGTTGTAAACAACTCATATGTAGAAGTAAAATAGATATACTTTGGACATACTAGTCAAGATTGCTTATACAAGAGTGCGTGTTTGAAGTGGCAAAAAGAATAACCTTCGAAGACAAGGTTTCTCTTCCAAGGTCTAAACAAACCTTGTGGTTAGTTAGTGGTGGTTGATGTTATTTGTTTTGATTAAATGGTTTGGCTTGAGTTGCTTTATGGATTAACTACTTCATACTAAAGTTAACTATAAACATATAATAATGCTTATAGTGTTATATTAAGATTCTGTAGACTAGAGTTAACTTTAAAGTATAGATAGTTTTGAAAGTATCGTACTTATACATTGGTATCTTGTATATCTGAAATGTGTTCTTTAAGTTACTTAAGAATGTTTATTTTGTTACTTGAGCAATGGTTTCTTGATGTGAGTATGGAGTAATATCATTTATCTTTTGTAGACAAGTGGGTATAGTTTATAAACCCAACATAATATTATTTAATTATTCATGGATTTATATGGGGTTGTAGTAGTTTTTGTAATTTGGTACTTAATATGGTTTAGAAAATATTTGATTGTTTACAAGTTGTTCTTGAGGAATTTATTATTAGTGGAATTCTTTTTTAGAGATGGTCTTCATTTAAGGTTGAGGATTCTTCTAAAATAAGAATATTTATAATGTTTTAAACCATTATGGCATTAGATTATTAATATTTAAGACTAATACTATTAATTAGACTTATTTGACTCATTTTAGGAATATTAATAAATTTTATTTATCTTTATATGAATTATTAATGAAGTAAATAAGTTTAAATTGGAGTTATTAAAGTGTTTAACCTTTTTATTTAACACAAAAGTGGAATATTATATTTTGATCATATAGGTATTATTTTTGTGGACATTTTGGTATATTACATTTATTTTTGTGATTTAAAAATAGTAAGATGTGATTTTTATAATTCTTATTACTTTATAATTACTTAATAAATAATAAATATTTAATTAAGTGAAATAATAATACGTAATTATATTTTAATTCAGAATTCTTTATTTTTCTAGGATTTTTGGTATTTTATTTATATTATAAACATTTATCATTATAGGAATATGAATTATTAAAGTTTCATTACTTATCAAACCTTTATTAAATGATATTTATTTAAATAATTGTCTCAATAATATTTTGTAATAAGTTTAAGTTGTAGATTTTATTTTTATAAAAAAATTCATATATTATACACATTTTTCTGAATTATGAATCAAAAGTTATTAATTAAACAAGATTTAATCCTTTATTTGATTTCTGGAATATTATTAATTGAATTATAACATTTAATTTTAATTCTTAACAGAAAAATACTTTTTACACCACGACCAGAGCTAGCCCCAGTCACTGATCTGTGGGCCATTGTCCACCTCAGCTCTCAGGTTAAAAGAATTACATTGGTTACCGATTGGTTATCTACCCCAGTCAATGACATATGGGCCCTGGGCCACGTCACTTGCCACGTTAGCAACGACCAGTCAAACTAGATGACGTGGTGCGATCATGAGGCAAGGATGGCGTCAGCACCACCACCGCCGTCGGAGGTTGGTCGCCGGCGACGATCTACTGCACCCCCGCAAGCTAACTAGGTCTAGTTCGAATCAGCGTAACCTACTAAACCGAATAGTGGCAGCGCCGCTCGGAAATGTTCATCGAAGCTCCGGCGAGCTCCGATGGTGGCGGTGGCATGTGATGAAACGACGATTAACAACGAGATCCCAGCGATTAAGTTTCTTTGAGAAGTTCAACACACACGATGATGATTGAGTGGTTGGTGGGGACAGGCGCGGTCCGGATCGAGCTCCCCGAGATTCCGGCGAACGCGAGCGAAGAATGACCACCATTTCACCCTCGGTGCCCCCCCCTGATGCAAGCTTCTATCTAGAGGATCTACGGAGGCTGGCGCTTCTCCATGACGGCTCAGAATGGTGTGGGGAGGCGTGGTTCGATGGCGAGGAGTGGCTCCGGCGAGCTAGGGTTCGGTCTCGCTTGTATCTGAGAGTATAAGGAGGTATTGGGGATAGGGATTGAGACGATGCATCGCGGTGGCCTTATTATCCACTCCAGGCAACGGCGGCGAGTATCTTGGCGCAACGACGACGATGACGGCATCGGGCAGCGAAGAGCTCCGCCAGCAAGCTGCCTGTGTGCATGACGGTGACGATGACATGTTGTTTTGTGCATTACCCCCTGGCGTTTCTTTTTTATCAACCCTCAGCCCTTTCATGACCCCACTCGTCAGTCACAGATGGAAACGAACTGGGCTCGGTGCTGGGCTTTTGTGGGCTGCATACGGCGTCAGATAAGTATAGGGGTGTTGGGCTACGGCGAGGTAATGTTTTTATTTGTTTTACCTTTTTCTATTTTCTGGTTTCCTATTCAGATTTTAATTTGATTTATATTTTGAACTTTTCTTTGTAGGATTTATTTGCTGGATAATTGCAATAATACTAGAATACATTTAGTATCATTTGTGAACTTTTATTATATAATTTTTTATATTTCTTTTATTTTCTCAATTTGAACCCCTTTAATAATTTGTAGAAGCTTTTCTTATTATTTCCCTTTCCTCTTTTAATCATGGATTTATTAGATGATATATTCTTATTTGTTTATAAATTTAACTCTACTTGGCTCATAGTTTGAATAGAAACCTTTATATGTATGATGATTCTATACCATTATTTGATGCATGAAATATAAAAGAGATTGATATGGTTATTACTACTCCCATTAATTTGGAAGATGACATGTATATCTTCTAATATGATAAACAAAGAAGTTTAAGGTTTTGAATTATAAATATTTACCCTAGGGTTTAGGTTTTTTAGTATACTTGGATTCCTTTATGGATATGAGTCAATATTTAATGACTAAGAATATTGTCTTATGTTTATGATATTTGATGACATCGCCTTTTATAATAGAAAGTTATAATTAGAATGTTTCATAGAAAGGAATTGATAAAGATACTCCTAAGCACATATAATTATGATAATTGGAATAAACAGAGATGTGCTTATGTGATTTGCTATAGGAAAATGTTCCTATAAAGTGATATGGACATAAGATGTAGAATTCTTATTATAAAATGGATATTATACTTGATTTTAAGATGTAGGGTTGATTGTTTACCAAGAATTATTATCTTCCATAATTCATAACTCTAGACTTCTTATTAAGGAATTCCTTTCCTAGATATACTACCTTTTTTCCTGTCTATCATTATAATTAATATGATGAGTTTTAATTCATAGAAATATTCTCATTCACTGATTAACCTTCTAAACTCATGGATGATTCAAATTAGTTTGATACAAAAATATTTCATAACTTCCTCATATCCTTGCTTGGTTGTATTTACTACTCTACTATTGATAACTTTCCATCCAACAAATAGTTCCTTAAAAATCTACTCAAAATCTTCCTTAATCATTCATTACTAATGTATCTCTAATAGTTATATGCATCCAACTACCTTTCTCTAAAGTTGACTATCCTTTAAGATGAATAACACCACTTCTATAACTCTATGCTATACTAGCTTTAATTGGATAATATCATCCTATATTCACTTAACGCTTATGACTTACACTTCAATCCCTAAATTATAGTTATGTGGTTTGCAAAGGCTTCTCTATAATCACTTATCTTTTCTAAGGTTCCACTCATGTTCTACCCACCAGTATTACCTTACTAAATATAAGAATTTCATGTTGGTGGCCGAAACATTACCATTATAATACTTTAATCATTTATTATTGAAGTTTTTAGTTGGCTAAGCAGGGTCTTATCAATCCTACATTTGATTGTCAGGAAATTATCTTCTTAGTATCTTATATTGGATTAGGTTATTAATGGACTATGCCCTCGTTAGAAGATTTGAATAGATTTTCTGATAAGATTAAATAATAGACCAAAGATTAATCGTTAAAGAAGTTGTGAATAAATGGGGAATTATCCAACATTGATGAACAACAGATATTGAGATAAGTTCCATAAATATTCTGTAGAAAGAAGAATATCTATACATATAGTGGATGACCTTGACTTAATCTCCTTCCAACTCCAACTCATCAAAAGTGTTTTAGGATTAAGTGTTACTGTGATTCTCAGAATGTATGCATATGGAATTTAAGATACAATGGTTACATTCTTATTATTGGTTATATATCTTTAACTAGGTATTTATGAGTGGTTATAATGAATACTATAAGATAATCACCAATGATCAAATATAATTCACATTATATTGAGATTTAACTTATGGTATATTTTGATATACCCTTAGATCAAATCTCTCCTTAAATGAGACTTTAACAAAGGTCTTATTGAAACTTATCACGGTCAACTTGATGATCTACTTTAATTCCATCAAGCTAAAAGAAGCTTCAATCACTTTGAAAAGTTTTGTTTAAAAGCGCGAAAATTACTCGGATTTTCTATGCATGAATGAAATGCACACATCTGGGTTCAACTTATTTCTAGGCTCTAATGCTGGGATGTTACAGACTCCCCCCCTTAAAATAAACTTCGTCCTCGAAGTTCGCAAACTCTCACATTTCGGAGTAAGAAATTGTTTTGTAGGGGTTGCTACATTCTCCACTCCATGATGACCTTAAATGGAATTAATTGGAGTATTCCATAACCTAATTAGATATCCTCATTCAATTCTTCTTCTTGAACCATCAAACTTCACTACTTCATTAAGTATAGTTTGGAGGTTCTCACTACCATAAGTTTTTAAGTTTCTATATACGCATTTTAATAGTCAATTGACTATCTTACTATTCCGATCATTATATAGTTGATGCTGGTATTCCTTCCCATATTGGTTTTGAACTCAATTTGACCATACCCATTGAGATTGTTTATTCTCGACACTTGTTTAATTAGAATTCTATATTACTTCTTAAGGTTACTTCAAAGTTATTTTCTTCTCAATTTGATTGTTAAGTGTATCCTTTATCACCCTCAAGTTTATACTTTCTTTAGAATTTGAACTAACTTTTCTTTATTACCTAAAGTATTTTCTAGAATTTTCATTCCTAATGTTTACTCTCCCCCTTAAGTTTTACTAATAATTCTAAAACTCATACATAAAAGTCATTGATTTTTGAATTAAAATGTTGGTTCCTGTCCAGTTTATAGTTAACGGGTTTAAGGTCCAATGAAAGATTCTCCGGTGCATCCATATAGTTGTGGATCTCCGAAGCAATTCTTTCAGCACTAAATGTCGTACTTACTATTGGGACATTCTTGCTAAATAAACTGGACTTTGCAAAGCATCTTGCCAAGCGATTGTCTTCAAATTTGTTAACTTTCTTAGGTCTTACTTAACTTAGGCCAAATTTAATGCTCTTTATGCAACTTTTAATAATATTTGATTAACTATTTTAACCAAATACCAATTGCGGACAAAATACCAACTGTGGATTAGTTACTATTTATGGATCAAATACTAGTTGCGAACCGTTCTAGGGTGTGTGTATTACCCTATGGTTTCTTACATACCTCTCGCATTTTCTCAGGATTGCCAGAGTTTGAATACCATTTTGGTTCCAAAGCTAACTATTTGTACATATTTATGATACTCCCATAACTTGGCACAATTATTCCATTACTTTTTAGTATTATTACCCACTTTGATTGATCTTTAAATTCAATATTTCTTGTGGCTCCCTACATCTTCTATACTCAACTTCTTTCTTGGGTCTGGCTAGGAATAATTTATGCTTTACCTATTCTCCAAATGGTGTTAACACTCCTTATATCTCGCTTCTTCCTTTCAATAAGTCTTCCTTCTTGATCTTTAAAATTGTCACTCCCTTACTCGAATTCCCATTCCTATCCAGGTCTATATCATCAAGTAATAACTGGGTGTTACATCATGCATTTGCACACCTAATTAAACTTCATGTACAGATCTGTTCAATCAAGAAAATCCAATAAGATCCAAAAGTCGATGAACATAAAAACACTAGCCTATATCATACATAGGTTTTAGATAATTTACAAATGTACTGGATGTTCCCACGGTTTGCTTCATACCTATTTACACAACTATCTTACAAGAACTTCTTGTTCTTGTGGATATATCCTCACTTATTCAGGCAAACCTTTCAACTACAATACGCATTACCCCCTATATACATTATTCAAGCCCGCATCCCTTGGGATGTTGTTTCTCTCTCACTTTCATCTTCCTCTAGTGCTTCTTAGAGTTTAGTCCATGATGACGTGAAGTCCTACGACTGCCTTCTGGAGCATAGGAGCATCCAGGAGGTGCGTAATCTTGATTAGAAGTACTGAGACTGAGATTATTCATTGAAAAATGACTAGAGTTGGCGTAATCTTCCACCGAATAGTTCGGGTTTTCGGGCAACGCTTCCTCATAGTAAGTTGGTTCCTTAACTTGTTCTTGGATCCAGTCATACAGATTGGTGTAGTAGCTATTGGGATACTCTTCTAAGTTGATTGGATTAGTATCACCCCCATATGGTCCATAAGGCTCCCTATGGTTATAATTGGTCTCATCTTCAATACTTGTATCACAAGGTATAGGATTCCCTATGGTTTTACCTTGAGATTCTATTTCCCATCCATATTTGTTAGGCTCGGGTTTATTTGGAATAACTTTATTCCATTCTTGTTGTTCAGCATTGTACTTGGTCCATAAGTCTTCAGGTGGCTCGAAGTCATTCTGGTAATAGGCATAATTTTCTGAGTTTGGGTCATCGAACTCAGTTTCCTCAAACACCTCTACTGAAGGTATGTATTTGGGATGCCTAGCTTCTTTATCTAACTTCTTCCTATGAGCCATTGCTTTATCAGGATCGGTAAAATCCCCAATGACTGTATCTAGCTCCTGAACTAAGACTTGGTGAGTATTATGATAAGTGTTTAGCAAAGACCGATAACGATCCATATACTCTACAGCTAGAGTAGGTTCAGTTTGGACTAAAGTAGAGTGATATAACTCATGCTCTGAGTTTGCGGTTTCATGTGGTATAATGGTGTGAGTACTACCTTCTAAAGCTTGGGATTTATGCTGTCGGATCATGGTTATGGCTTTGCTGGCAATCGATATCTGATGCCATGCACCTTGCCTCTCCTGCTGGCATTTCTCCCTTCAGTCCTAACTTCTTGGGTAACATGAGCATGACACAGTATTTAGCTAATACCTGCCCATCATAGTAACTGTAAATCTTGACCAGGAGTCTTGATTCACACTCCAAACTCCATAGAAGTTGTCGGAGATTGTCTGTCCAATCCCCTCCGTAGTCATCCGACGTCTTGTTCATCACTTGAACATTCCGGGGTGGATATCGAGGTGCCATGTGGAACTGTGGATAAGAAATTATCATCAGTCACATAGAGTTAAAACTCTTAGGTAATGATTGGAATTGCAATCATATTAAAGAGTTATCACACTAATAACATAATAGGATTATTCTCAAGTGAATATTATTGCTAGGATGTGTCCTACAGGTTCTACCCATTTACTAGGTTTCCAACCTAAGGTCAAAGCATATGCTCTGATACCAACTGCGATGACCGAGCATACCACTGCGTGATGTAGTATACTATAGTCGTGGACATAACACTAATGAAACACTGTTCACTAGTATTACATCCCTCGGAATGGCACAACAGAAACACAGCGGGTCCAATACATGGCTAAAGGTTACAACTCACTCTTTACATAAGATCCAGAGAATACTCTAGGTTTAAGATAGAGAAAGAACTTCTGATGAAGAATCAAAGATAAACAACGCAAAAACAATTATATTACTAGAACTAATATTTTAACTACGGTTTTGGTGTTGCGGCTTTTGCAACGCACTATAGAGATAGGTTCTTTGGCTAGAGATTATATTAATATCTAATTAGTAACTTTGTTTTCACTTGAGTTGAGGTATATGTTACTTCCTTGTCTTTATTGAAAAATCTTTAGCTGAGCAAGATAAGTCCTGGAGCATAACTTGATGTGGTTGTTGTCTACTCCGGCTTCAGAATCTAGCAAGGGTTAAGAAGATACTTTGAGTACGAGCGTACTCAGCAAATTCACTAGAAAATGAGTGTTTGATGCACTATAACTACAGACACAGACCGTAGGTTGTAGGCGATGCAAGTTTTCATAAATATTTCTTCAAATGTTGCTTTTATTCTGAAAAGCTATGTCCATCAACCTTCACGGGTTTACTAGAACCTTCATGGGGTTCCTTTACCGCCATATTCGCAGCTCCTTCCCGGAACAGGGAGTAACAAGTTACAGTTCTTACACTCTGCAGAGGTGCGTTTACTTTACCCATGAGAGATCAACTCTTTGTTGCACAACCGGGCAGCTTATTCCCGTCCATAACTCCATGATGTGGGGCCCAGAAGATGATCCAAGCCAATCACTACCCCCTTAGAGACCCCGCATGCCTCCTTGGTGTACACCATGCCCACATAATGAATTACGGCAATGGTTTCTACAAAACGTTAGATGCCAGAACTATCGTGGGACATTGAGGGTTCCCACCCATATGCTGCATATCCTCTACGAATTACCAATTATTATGCGCGCTACGAGGATAACAGCCACGACCTGCACATCCGGCTTCATGCGAGAGGAAGAAGATACAGCTGACTTCTCTGTCCCATTCCAAATCTCATGGTTAACGCGTGATATACGGCGCAAGACTCACTAGCGACAGTGGTTGTTAAGTCCTAGGTAATATGTTCCTTTACCACCGGAACTTTTATAGTAGGTTATTACCTCATGGTAATAAACCTATAATCATATTATTATGAAAATAGTGTTTTCGGACCTTTTTCAAGTGCAGGTGATGACAACACTAGATTTGTAAAATACTTTACAGAAAATAATCAAAGGACATGAGCAAGTGTGAACTTGCCTTTTGTGATTGCAAGATTATGCACTCACGGTCTTCGGGTCAGTATAAGATCCAAAATCTGAAATCAGCATCATTGGTCTGGCAAGGACTAATTTTTAAAGAAGCAACATGCTTTTATGCATAAGTAATGTGATGCATGTTCTAAACGCAAATCTTGAGAATAACGTTGTGCTAGGGTTTAGATTCCGAAAGGGATTACTTTGGAATGTGTGATGCCTTAGGATAAAGTTCGTAGTTGTACTTTTATTATAGTTTAGGAGTGGTTGTAAACAACTCATATGTAGAAGTAAAATAGATATACTTTGGACATACTAGTCAAGATTGCTTATACAAGAGTGCTTGTTTGAAGTGGCAAAAAGAATAACCTTCGAAGAAAAGGTTTCTCTTCCAAGGTCTAAACAAACCTTGTGGTTAGTTAGTGGTGGTTGATGTTATTTGTTTTGATTAAATGGTTTGGCTTGAGTTGCTTTATGGATTAACTACTTCAGACTAAAGTTAACTATAAACATATAATATTGCTTATAGTGTTATATTAAGATTCTGTAGACTAGAGTTAACTTTAAAGTATAGATAGTTTTGAAAGTATCGTACTTATACATTGGTATCTTGTATATCTGAAATGTGTTCTTTAAGTTACTTAAGAATGTTTATTTTGTTACTTGAGCAATGGTTTCTTGATTTGAGTATGGAGTAATATCATTTATCTTTTGTAGACAAGTGGGTATAGTTTATAAACCCAACATAATATTATTTAATTATTCATGGATTTATATGGGGTTGTAGTAGTTTTTTTAATTTGGTACTTAATATGGTTTAGAAAATATTTGATTGTTTACAAGTTGTTCTTGAGGAATTTATTATTAGTGGAATTCTTTTTTAGAGATGGTCTTCATTTAAGGTTGAGGATTCTTCTAAAATAAGAATATTTATAATGTTTTAAACCATTATGGCATTAGATTATTAATATTTAAGACTAATACTATTAATTAGACTTATTTGACTCATTTTAGGAATATTAATAAATTTTATTTATCTTTATATGAATTATTAATGAAGTAAATAAGTTTAAATTGGAGTTATTAAAGTGTTTAACCTTTTTATTTAACACAAAAGTGGAATATTATATTTTGATCATATAGGTATTATTTTTGTGGACATTTTGGTATATTACATTTATTTTTGTGATTTAAAAATAGTAAGATGTGATTTTTATAATTCTTATTACTTTATAATTACTTAATAAATAATAAATATTTAATTGAGTGAAATAATAATACGTAATTATATTTTAATTCAGAATTCTTTATTTTTCTAGGATTTTTGGTATTTTATTTATATTATAAACATTTATCATTATAGGAATATGAATTATTAAAGTTTCATTACTTCTCAAACCTTTATTAAATGATATTTATTTAAATAATTGTCTCAATAATATTTGGTAATAAGTTTATGTTGTAGATTTTATTTTTCTAAAAAAATTCATATATTATACACATTTTTCTTAATTATGAATCAAAAGATATTAATTAAACAAGATTTAATCCTTTATTTGATTTCTGGAATATTATTAATTGAATTATAACATTTAATTTTAATTCTTAACAGAAAAATACTTTTTACACCACGACCAGAGCTAGCCCCAGTCACTGATCTGTGGGCCATTGTCCACCTCAGCTCTCAGGTTAAAAGAATTACATTGGTTACCGATTGGTTATCTACCCCAGTAAATGACATATGGGCCCTGGGCCACGTCACTTGCCACGTTAGCAACGACCAGTCAAACTAGATGACGTGGTGCGATCATGAGGCAAGGATGGCGTCAGCACCACCACCGCCGCCGGAGGTTGGTCGCCGGCGACGATCTACTGCACCCCCGCAAGCTAACTAGGTCTAGTTCGAATCAGCGTAACCTACTAAACCGAATAGTGGCAGCGCCGCTCGGAAATGTTCATCGGAGCTTCAGCTCCGACGAGCTCCGATGGTGGCTGACGGTGGCATGTGATGAAACGACGATTAACAACGAGATCCAACGATTAAACGTTACTGGGAAGTTCAGGAACTCACCCTGATGATGATTGAGTGGTTGGTGGGGACAGGCGCGGTCCGGATCGAGCTCCCCAACGAGGATTCCGACGAACTGCAGCGAAGGGGAATGCCCAAATTCACCCGCTCCAGTGCTCCCCTTGATGCAAGCTTCTATCTAGAGGATCTACGGAGGCTGGCGCTTCTCCATGACGGCTCAGAATGGTGTGGGGAGGCGTGGTTCGATGGCGAGGAGTGGCTCCGGCGAGCTAGGGTTCGGTCTCGCTTGTATCTGAGAGTATAAGGAGGTATTGGGGATAGGGATTGAGACGATGCGTCGCGGTGGCCTTCTTATCCACTCCAGGCAACGGCGGCGAGTATCTTGGCGCAACGACGACGATGACGGCATCGGGCAGCGAAGAGCTCCGCCAGCGAGCTGCCTGTGTGCATGACGGTGACGATGACATGTTGTTTTGTGCATTACCCCCTGGCGTTTCTTTTTTATCAACCCTCAGCCCTTTCATGACCCCACTCGTCAGTCACAGATGGAAACGAGCTGGGCTCAGAATGGTGTGGGGATGCGTGGTTCGATGGTGAGGAGTGGCTCCGGCGAGCTAGGGTTTGGTATCGCTTGTATCTGAGAGGATAACGAGGGATTGGGGCTAGGGATTGAGACGATGCGTTGCGGTGGCCTTCTTATCCCCTCCTGGCAACGACGGCGAGTATCTTGGCGCAAAGACGACGATGACGGCATCGGGCGGCGACGAGCTCGGCCAGCGAGCTGCTATGTGCATGACGGTGACGACGACATGTTGTTTTGCGCATAATCCCCTGGTTTTTCTTTCTACTCAACCCGCGGTCCTTTCGTGACCCCACTCGTCAGTCATAGATGGAAACGAGTTGGGCTCGGTTCTGGGCTTTTGTGGGCTGCATATGGCATCAGATAAGTATAGGGGTGTTCGGCCACGGCCAGGTAATGTTTTTATTTGTTTTACCTTTTTCTATTTTATGTTTTCCTATTAAGATTCGAATTTGATTTATATTTTGAACTTTTCTTTGTAGGATTTATTTGCTGGATAATTGCAATAATACTAGAATACATTTAGTATCATTTGTGAACTTTTATTATATAATATTTTTATATTTCTTTTATTTTCTCAATTTGAACCCCTTTAATAATTTGTAGAAGCTTTTCTTATTATTTCCCTTTCCTATTTTAATCATGGATTTATTAGATGATATATTCTTATTTGTTTAAAAATTTAACTCTACTTGGCTCATAGTTTGAATAGAAACCTTTATATGTATGATGATTCTATACCATTATTTGGTGCATGAAATATAAAAGACATTGATATGGTTATTACTACTCCCATTAATTTGGAAGATGACATGTATATCTTCTAATATGATAAACAAAGAAGTTTAAGGTTTTTAATTATAAATATTTACCCTAGGTTTTAGGGTTTTTAGTATACTTAGATTCCTTTATGGATATGAGTCAAGATTTAATGACTAAGCATATTGTCTTATGTTTATGATATTTGATGACATCACCTTTTATAATAGAAAGTTATAATTAGAATGTTTCATAGAAAGGAATCGATAAAGATACTCCTAAGCACATATAATTATGATAATTAGAATAAACAGAGATGTGCTTATTTGATTTGCTATAGGAAAATGTTCCTATAAAGTGATATGGACATAAGATGGAGAATTCTTAATATAAAATGGATATTATACTTGATTTTAAGATGTAGGGTTGATTGTTTACCAAGAATTATTATCTTCCATAATTCATAACTCTAGACTTCTTATTAAGGAATTCCTTTCCTAGATATACTACCTTTTTCCTGTCTATCATTATAATTAATATGATGAGTTTTAATTCATAGAAATATTCCCATTCACTGATTAACCTTCTAAACTCATGGATGATTCAAATGAGTTTGATACAAAAATATTTCATAACTTCCTCATATCCTTGCTTGGTTGTATTTACTACTCTACTATTGATAACTTTCCATCCAACAAATAGTTCCTTAAAAATCTACTCAAAATCTTCCTTAATCATTCATTACTAATGTATCTCTAATAGTTATATGCATCCAACTACCTTTCTCTAAAGTTGACTATCCTTTAAGATGAATAACACCACTTCTATAAATCTATGCTATACTAGATTTAATTGGATAATATCATCCTATATTCACTTAACGCTTATGAATTACACTTCAATCCCTAAATTATAGTTATGTGGTTTGCAAAGGCTTCTCTAGAATCACTTATCTTTTCTAAGGTTCCACTCATGTTCTGCCCACCAGTATTACCTTAGTAAATATAAGCATTTCATGTTGGTGGCCAAAACATTACCATTATAATACTTTAATCATTTATTATTGAAGTTTTTAGTTGGCTAAGCAGGGTCTTATAAATCCTACCTTTGATTGTCTGGAAATTATCTTCTTAGTATCTTATATTGGATTAGGTTATTAATGGATTATCCCCTCATTAGAATATTTGTATAGATGTTCTGATAAGATCAAATAATAGACCAAAGATTAATCATTAAAGAAGTTGTGAATCAATGGGGAATTATCCAACATTGATGAACAACAGATATTGAGATAAGTTCCATAAAGATTCTGTAGAAAGAAAGAATATCTATACATATAGTGGATGACCTTGACTTAATCTCCTTCCAACTCCAACTCATCAAAAGTGTTTTAGGATTAAGTGTTACTGTGATTCTCAGAATGTATGCAGATGGAATTTAAGATACAATGGTTACATCCTTATTATTGGTTTTATATCTTTAACTAGGTATTTATGAGTGGTTATAATGAATACTATAAGATGATCACCAATGATCAAATATAATTCACATTATATTAAGATTTAACTTATGGTATATTTTGATATACCCTTAGATCAAATCTCTCCTTAAATGAGACTTTAACAAAGGTCTTATTGAAACTTATAGCGGTCAACTTGATGATCTACTTTAATTCCATCAAGCTAAAAGAAACTTCAATCACTTTGACAAGTTTTGTTTAAAAGCGCGAAAATTACTCGGATTTTCTATGCATGAATGCAATGCACACATCTGGGTTCAACTTATTTCTAGGCTCTAATGCTGGGATGTTACATTTATCCTCATAGCGTGAATATTAATTGGTAATTTTTAGAGGATATGCAGCATATGGGTGGGAACCCTCATCGTCCCACGATAGTTCTGGCATCTAACGGTTTGTACAAACCATTGCCGTAATTCGTCAAGTGGGCATGGTGTACACCAAGGAGGCATGCGAGGTCGCGAAGGGGGCAGTGATTGGCTTGGATCATCTTTTGGGCCCCACATCATGGAATTGTGGACGGGAATAAGCTGCCCGGTTGTGCAACAAAGAGTTGATCTCTCATGGGTATGCTTGCACCTCTGCAGTGTAAAATTGTAACTTGTTACTCCTGTTAGAAGGAGCTGACAGCGGAAAGGAACCCCATGAAGGTTCAGGTAAACCCATGAAGGCTGACGGACATAGCTTTTCAGAATAAAAGCAACCTTTGAAGAAATGTTTATAAAAACTTGAATTGCCTCGACCTATGCATGGTCTGTAGTTATAGTGCATCAAACACTCCTTTTCTAGTTAATTTGCTGAGTACGCTCGTACTCAAAGTATCTTCTTAACCCTTGCTAGATTCTGAAGCCGGAATAGACGACAACCACATCAAGTTATGCTCCAGGATTTATCATACGAAGCTAAAAGCTCTTCAGTGAAGTCAAGGAAGTCAACGTATACATCATCTCAAGTGAAGACGAAGTTACTGATTAGATAGGAATAAAGTTTCTAGCCAAAGAACCTAATTCTGTAGTGTATTGCAATAGCAACAATGCCAATTCCTTAGTTAAATACTAGTTTTAATAGTATAATAGTTTTGTGTTATTTATCTTTGATTCTTCTTCGTAAGAAGTTCTTTCTCTCTCTTTAACCTAGAGTGTTCTCTAGATCTTATGTAAAGAGTAAATTGTAACCTTTAGCCATGTATTGGACCCGCTGTGTTTCTGTTGTGCCATTCTAAGGGATGTAATACTAGTGAACGGTGTTTCATTGGTGTTATGTCCACGACTATAGTATACTACATCATGCAGTGGTATGCTGGGTTACCGCACCCTGGCTCGATGTGCACGAGCCAGAGGGGATGCCGGAGTTGGTGCTGCCGCTAGTGGCCATGGGGAATGGGGCGACGGCGTGGGTGTGTGATGGTGGCGGTGCTTCCCGTCGGCTCGAGCTAACCCTAGATCGGTAGGGATATCGGTGGGGCGTACGGCACAGCGACTAACCTCGTATCGTGTGTTGCCGGTACCCCACCTCTTTATATAGCGCGGCGACAGGGGCCCACCCACCAGATGAGGTTCGGACGCCCCCGATCAGGGCGAGGATAAGGGACTCCGTTCGGCCATTGGGCTCGAACGGGGAGAGATCTATCAAACATTCTCCCCCTTGATCTCGACTTTACTTTTAACTTTGTACTTTACTCGTTTCATCACGGAATGGTACATAGAGCATGTTTCATCGTCTCAGCTCAATTGCCGATAGAGTAAGACAACCACTACATACTTTTCTATTTTGAGACAAATTCTGTTACTTTTGGGCCTCTAAAGTCCAGAAATCATAGGCTTTCCATTAATCCCATATCGGCTATGTGTTCCTTGAACACATTGGGTGGTAAGCCTTTCGTTAGCGGATCCACAAGCATATCCTTTGTCCTTATATGCTCGAGACTTATAGTTTGATCCTGAACTTTGTCCTTCACAACATAATACTTTATATCTATTGACTTTGTAGCATTACTCGACTTGTTGTTGTGAGCATAGAATACTGCGGGATCGTTGTCATAATACATCTTTAGTGGCCTGCTGATGCAGTTAACCACTTTAAAGTCGGGTAGGAATTTCTTTAACCATAACGCCTGTCCCATGGCCTCATAACATGCTATAAATTCTGCATACATCGTAGATGATGCAACTATCGACTGTTTGGCGCTTCTCCACGAAATAGCACCTCCTGCGAGAGTAAAGACATATCTTGTCGTGGACTTTCTGTCGTCTTTATCTCCCGCAAAATCCACATCTGAATACCCTCTTATTTCTAGGGAATCAGATCTTTTATATGTTAGCATGAGGCATGTTGTGCCTTGCACATAGCGCAAAGCTTTCTTTACCATCTTCCAGTGCTATGTGCTTGGATTCTCTTGATATCTACCGAGTACCCCGGTGATAAAAGCTAAGTCAGGGCAAGTGCACACTTGTGCATACTGTAAGCTTCCAACAGATGAATCATATGGTACTGACTTCATTTGATCGATCTCATATTGGTTCTTTGGACGTTGGAATTTTCCAAAACTATCGCCCTTGACTATGGGAGCAGGTGTTGCATTACTCGCATGCATATTGTATTTCTTTAGAATCTTTTCATAATATGCTTTCTGCGACAGTCCTAACACTCCATTCTTTCTATCTCGGTGAATTTCTATGCCCAAAACATAAGAAGCTTCACCAAGGTCTTTCATGTCAAAATTTGAAGACAAAAACTTCTTTGTTTCTAGTAGTAGACTGACATCACTGCTAGCAAGTAAGATGTCATCCACATACAGAATTAGGAAAATATATTTCCCACTTTTAAACTTTGCATAAATGCAGTTGTCCTCAACATTCTCTTTGAATCCAAATATTTTAGTTGTATCATTGAACTTTAAATACCACCGCCTAGAGGCTTGCTTTAACCCATAAATGGATTTCTTTAGGCGGCATCCCATATGTTCCTTCCCCTCCATGAAAAAACCCTTGGGTTGTTTCATGTAAACATTTTCTTCTAAATCTCCATTTAGAAATGTCGTCTTAACATCCATTTGATGTAACTCTAAATCAAAATGTGCAACTGGTGCCATTATGATTCTGAAGGAGTCCTTACATGAGACCTGAGAAAAAGTCTCATTATAATCTACTTTTCTATATTCCCATTGGAGTCATACTTTGTTTTGTAGACCCATTTGCATCCTACTGTTTTGGCTCCTTTAGGAATTTCCTCTAAGTCCCAAACATTGTTGGAACTCATCGATTTCATTTCATCTTCCATTGCCTCCACCCACTTGGCAGAGTGAGGGCTTCTCATGACTTCTTCATATGAGGTAGGATCGCCCTCCATATGAACTGTTTCTGTGTTGTAGACTTTGTAAATTTCTTTGGAAATGGCTGGTCTTTGTTCTCTTTTAGACCTTCTGAGTTCATCGGACTCTTTCTCATTTCGTTTCTCGGGTTCTGGCACATTTTTAGTATGTGCCTGTTCCGGCTCCCTTTCATGCTCAACAGTGGGTTCAGGTGTCTCCTGATGGACGGGTTCCTAACCTTCTCCCATTGTTGTCATGTGTGGAGTCACAACATGTGCCGGCACCACAACCTTAGGGGTTGTAGATGGTGTCACAACAGGTAGCGAGGAAAATGGCTCCTCAGTCATCGGATTAGGTGCATGCACCCTCTTCTCCTCAAGATCAAGTGTCCGAGCTACCGTGCCCCCCTCATCAATTCGTCCTCCAAGAAGACTGCATGTCTCGTTTCTACAAACTTTGTGTCTCTGTCAGGACAGTAGAAACGATAGCCTTTTGATTTATCTCGATAGCCAATGAAGTGGCAAGATACTGTTTTGGGGTCTAACTTTGCATTGTTTGGATTGAAAACTTTTGCCTCAGCTGGGCTCCCCCAGACCCTCAAGTGGTGCAGAGAGGGAACTCTGCCTGTCCACAATTCGTACGGTGTTTTGGGCACCGACTTACTTGGTACTCTGTTGAGAATGTGAATGGCAGTTTTAAGCGCCTCCATCCACAATCCCAATGGGAGGGTGGAATAGCTCATCATGTTGCGCACCATATCCATAAGAATGCAGTTCGCCTTTTTACTCCATTTTCTTTGAGGTTCACCCGACATAGAATCTTGGCGACTATTCCATTTTCTGTAGGAACCTTGCAAAAGGTCACGATACTTGACCATATGGAGTATGCCAGTAGTACTCCCCACGGTCTGCCGGACTATTTTAATTCTTTTATCATGCTGATTTTCTACTTGACTTTGAAAATTTTAAATTTATCCAATGCTTCGATCTTTCTTTAAGCGGATAAATGTAACCATACCGAGTGATCATCCGTGAATGTTATGAATGAATCATAACCATCCACACTTTTCACGAGAAAGCGGTCCAAAAATATCGTATGGATGATTTCTAGTGTTGCTATACTTCGGTTTGCACCCTTTTTAATTTGCTTTACATACATTACTTTGATGCAATCTCATTGCTCAATGTCTGAGAACTCTAACGGAGGAAGAATGTCATTTTTCATGAGGCTTTCTATTCTTCCCCTCGAAATATGGCCTAATCTACAGTGCCATAACTTCGATGAGTCAAGAGTTCGCTTTCTTTTCTTTTGTTCTTTGTTCGACAAGGGAACTTGTTCGCTCACATCACACACATAAGACACTTTCTCATGCAAGGATAATAAATAAATCTTGTCATGTAGTGAAGCAACACCCACACAAGTATCTTTCAACCAAATGGCACATTTGCCATATCCAAAATAACACTCATACATGTCTTTATCCAGGCACGACACACTTATTAAGTTTCTATGGATGGAAGGAACAAATAAAACATCCTTAAGCAAAAGAGTAAAGCCATCAGCTAGCTCCAGAGGAATGTCGCCAACATCCTCCACTTATGCTTGAATCCCATTCGTGAATTCAATGAGTCTTTCTCTGCCTGGCAAATTCCTTGTCGAATGGAATCCCTGTAAAGAGTTGGCAACATGAACAGTTGCACCAGAGTCAATCCACCAAGTAGATTTAGAAAACTTTTCATACAAGGATTCATTTACAAAAGAGACTATATCTTTACCGTTCTTTGCCATTATGGACTTTAGCCATATTCGGCAATCCTTTTTGAAGTGGCCAAGCTTTTTGCAATGGTGGCACTGGTCCTTGTCCCCAGGGAGATACTGCTGATACTGATGCTGGTGCTGTAGGGGGACCTTTCCATGTCGCTTGGAAGGGGAGCCACCATGGTTACTGTTGGTGAAGGTCCTCTTCATGTTGTCCTTCACGTAGTTCAAGGAACCACCGTGAATGGACTTCAGACTTTCTTCCTCTTGATAACACATCCCTATGGTCTTTTCAATGTCCCACTTTTCAGGGGACATGTTGTAGTTAATGACGAAGTTCTCGAACTGTTGGGGAAGAGAGGCCATGACAAGATGCACCAGTAGAGCAGGCTTGAGCTCGAGCTCCGCATCCATGGGCTTTAACTTAGCCGCCATGTTGGACATCCTCAAGATGTGCTCTCTAATGCCATGTGGACCTCCCATATAATTTTCTATCACCAGCTGTTTTAGCAGCTGGGTTGCATACATCTTTGAAGAGCCAGTAAATATCTTCGCTAGGTACTCACCAACAGAGGCACACTCTTCGATTGAGCCCACTATTGCGTTCTCAATCATATTCTTGACAAAGGCCAAGCACTTTTTTTTTGCATTGACCCACTTTTGATTATCTATTGAGTATGCCAGCTCCAATGGAGCATGGTCTCTCTTTCTCCTTTCCTATGCAGCATTGTCCTCAGTATCATCCCTCACTGGGTCCTTAGGCTTGACTGGCTGTTTAGTTTCAATAACCCAGTCCACCTCGGCGCAGACAAAGGCCAGGTCTACCTTTTTCCTCCACTCAGAATAGTTATCTCCTCTTTTTTGGCCTTAAGGGCGGTGGGAAGGCCCCACTGCGTCGTTTTTCATATATAATAAATGGGATGGTAATTACAATGGGAAGAAAAGCATGTAAACAAAAATAAAATTACAAGAGGTCAAGCCAGCTTTGCATGCCCTATTTAAGACTTGGTTTAACTCTATGTCTAATGTCTTGAACTTCCTTCTTGAAAGTACTGTAGTAGCTTTCTGAACTCCTCGACAATTCTCAAAGATGATATTATTCTGTGTATCCATATGCTCCGAACCAAGTAATCATAGCAATCTTGAAAAAAGGGTTTGGTCTGCTATTTGCCTCAAGTATCATCTCAACAAGCTCCATATCGGTATTCCACTCTTCTCCTAATCTCCACCAGAAGTTTTGGCTAAAGTCACACGAAAAAATAGATGGAGCATGGTCTCCTTTGTATTTTCATCACATAGAACGCATGAGGATGATTCCACATGGAAGTTTTTCCTTTGCATCAAGTCCTTTGTGTTAATTCTGTCCTGGATCATAAGCCAAAAGAAAAATTTGTGCTTAGGCAAACATGGAGATTTCCATATCCATTTGAAAGGGGTAGGTGCATCAGGGGCTTTAGTCAGGGCCAAATAGACTTTTTTGATAGAGTATTTCTCATTGTTCCAGGGGAAACACCAGGCATCTCTTTGGTCATTATTTGGCGAGATCTCCAGAAACTGGGATAAGATAGTGAGTTGGTCATTAGCCAGTCCTGTAAGGGGGAGCTGAAACAGATTATAGATCTCCTCTTCACTGTGCTCCCTAGCTTTGTTCAGTGTAATAATTTTGTTTTTTGCAAAGGAATGAAATTCAGGGAACATGTTGGCCAGAGGGGAATTATGCCAGCAGTCTTTCCAGAAGAGTATAGTGTTTCCTTTGCCTGCTTTGCAAGTGATTAGCTGATCAAACTCATCCTGGTAATTTAAATAGCTCTTCCACCAGAATGACCCTCTTTTATATTGATTTTTTGGTCTAGCACCATTCTGATAATAAGCCTTCCACAGTAACTGTACCCAAGGAATGTCATGACAATTATAGAATTTGTAGAGGTTCTTGATTAGCAGGGCCTTGTTTTGCTCTCTCAGATTTAGTATACCCAGTCCTCCAGCATCCTTGCTCTGGCAGCATTTTTCCCATTGTACTAGGCATCTGCCATGTTTCACAATCTCCTTTCCATGCCATAGAAAAGTTCTAGACGATTTCTCCATGTGGTCAATGAGAGAGAAGTGGATTTTAAGGGAGCACATGATGTAGTTTGGCATAGCATTAAAGATAGATTTGATCACAACCACTCTTGAGCAATGAGAGAGGAGGTTGGATAAACCGGCTAGTCTCCTGTCCATCTTACTCACCAATGGGGTCAGATCCTCAATTCTGGGCTTGGTGATGCCCATGGGTAGTCCAAGATAGGTAAATGGCATTGATTCAATTCTGCACGCAAAATAGTTGGCAATCTCTTGACATCTGTTGTTGGAGATATTGATAGGGACCATTGAGGATTGGTGGAAGTTCACTTTTAATCCAGTAGCTTTGGTGAAATTGGTCAGGATGTTTTTTAAGGCTTCCAGTTGGTCACAATCAGCAGGCATAATGAGTAATGTGTCATCAGCATATTGGAGTATAGGATATGACTGTCCATATGAGTTGTCAATGGGTAAGGATAGAGTACCATTGTGCCAGGCATGATTAATGATAATCTGGAGTTCAAAGATTACCACAAATAAGAGGGGAGAGGGGTCACCCGTCGACACCCCTTTGCAAATGATTTTCTTACGGGAACCCCATTCAGATAATGAAGTGGTTGCCTTTGTAATGTTAGATATCCAAGTGATAAATTTATCTCCAAATCCCAAATGCCTGAGCATGGTGAGAATAGCCTTATATTCAACCATATCAAAAGCTTTCTCAAAATCAAGTTTTAGAATAATAATATCCTTTTTGGATTTATGACAAATATGAAGGTATTCAATTGCCCGTGCGAGCGGGTCATGAATGGTTCTGGTTTTGATAAATCCATACTGATTTTGGCTGATGATTGGGATGATTTCTTCGCATTCTATTAGCAATGATCTTGGTGATCACTTTCAGGGCCATGCTAACCAGAGAGATAGGCCTAAAGTCATTTGGTTTAACTGGATTTTGAACTTTGGGGATAAGAGTAATATGAGCAGTATTTATACTCTAAATATCAAGTTGTCCACTATAGAAACTATGACAGAGGCAGAGAACGGTGCTTAATAGTATTCGAGGCTTTTCATAAACAAGCCATTGAAACCAACCGGACTGGAGCTTTGTCATTAGGCATGAGTCCGATAATGTCATCAATTTCATTATTGGAGAAGGGCACTTCTAAAGAGTTGAGGTCATGTGATGTAACCATCTTTGTCAAGATCAAAAGTCATTTCAGTGGGTTCAGATTTGCCTAGTCTGTCTTTGAAAGAAAACCATAGAAGAGCAGCCTTTTGTTCATGATCATGGATTTCAACCTCATTATCATTTTTGAGCATGGATATAAAGTTATGCCTGTAATTCCTTGTAGCAACAGCATGGAAGAATTTAGTGTTTTCATTGCCCAGTTTTGCCCATCTAATATTGGCTCTCTTTCTCCAGTATAATCTTTTTGCTTCCAACATTTTCTCCAGATGATTTTTCACTATTTTCCTGATTTTTTTTTCCATCAAAGATAAGGCTCTCTGATCTTCAAGTCCATCAAGCATGACAAGAACAAAGTTACAGTGGTCAATAACCATAGATAGTTTGGAAAGGTTTCTGCTCCATTTCTTGACACCATGTCTCATTGATTTGAATCTAGCAGCAATGTCTTGTGCATCATTTTTGTACAGACCATTATTTGTCCATGATTTCTCCACCACCTCAGTAAACCCCTCAAACTCAAGCCAGTATTCCTCAAATCTGAAAATTTGTGATTTAGGAATTTCAGTGCCTATTTGAATATTGATAGGAATGTGATCAGAACCCAGTCTAGCCATGGGAGATGCGATAGTATTGGGAAATTTATGTGACCATTGATGGGATGTGAAAATCCAATCAAGCTTCTCAAGCAGTGGCTGGTCCTGCATGTTAGACCAAGTGTAGGATCTTCCTTTTAAGGGGATTTCCTCCAGATCATGTTCTTTGAATCGGTGAGTTGAAAAGAAGGATGTTCTTTGTTGTTTCCACCAGGTCGATTTCTGTCTTCATTGCTTCTAATCATGTTAAAATCACCAAGCATCATCCAGAATTCATATTGAGATGAGTCTAGCTGGAATAACCAATCAGCAAAGTTAAGCCTTCCCTCATTTGTGCAAGGAGCGTATATATTTGTAATATGAATATGGTCTGATGAGAGATTGCTATCTAGTTCCATAGTTATTTGATAATGGCTTTGGTGATAAATGATGCGAAAAACATCGATCCATTCCATATAATGATGAGTCCACCAATTTCCTATGGATGGTTGCTAAGCAAATTTGTTGAGTCTTCTAGGACAAAATTTTACGATGAAAGCACTATCAAAATGTTCTTTCTTTGTTTCTTGGGCATATGATATTGCAGTTGCTTTGACTAATTTTATCAGCCAGATCATCCCATCTATGCTGGGAGTTCACACCCCTCAGGTTCCAATCAAGTATGTTCCATGTCCTATTATTCATTGGCAACATTGTATCTCTGTTTTCCCAAAGGAGCGGGTACTGTCCTTAAATTGATGGGTGTGGGAAAGGAGGGAGTGAAGCATGGTAGAAACAGTAAGTAGATCGAAATAACAAGCTTGGCAGATAGATTGGTGTGACTCATACATCTCCAGACAAAGATAAAATCATAGAATAGTAAAAACTGATAATGAGTAAAATGATAAATATTGTCGCGATACATCAAGCAACAAACACAGTAGTGATAGTCGAAGAAAACACACATATCGAAGCTAAAATGGAAATGGGAGATGATAACTAGGGTCACTTGGGTGGCCTCTGCTGCAGCCATCTCTTGAAAGTTTTATTCTTCATTTGAACTATCATAGTTCAAAGCGAGATGACACCTCACTAGGAGGATCGACAAAACTTGGTTCCAATAGCTTGAATGGTGACAAGAAAAGCATGGGAGGGGCCATGGTTTGCGAAGTATCCATTCCATCAAATTGGACAGATAGGTTGGCAAGTGAATAAATTTGAACATTCTTGGAGCTTTCTGCATGTGCTTCAGCGTCTTCCTTTGTGGCAAAGCCTTTCTTCTTGAGGGCAAGTCTGTTGCTCCTTCTCAAAACACTATCAGTCCTAGGTGTAGCTTTCTGGCGTTTGTTTTTCATCTTATGAAAATTTGCGAGTTCAGTATGATAGCAATCTCCTTTGTCGGGGCTGTTGGCTGGTAGACAAGCCCTGAAATATTGATGTTGATCTCAAGATTACATTGAATCGTGTGAACACCTTGACCCTCATTTTCAACCATCTTAGATGGCTCTGAGATGTTCTTTGCCGCCAAGTTTTAAAGCATTTCCTGTTCATCACCCAAGAGTTGAGCTAGTAAACCAGTGAGATGTGCCATTGCATCCAGAGCAGGTGCAGTAGGAGGTTGAAGATTGGTTTCGATAGAAGGGGTGCCGGTTTGCTTGCTCCATCATAGTGTCATGTGCCATATCATCGGTGCGGCTTGAGTAGCAGTCTTTGCATGACCAAAGTGCCATAGCAGGCGCCACTGTTGGAGATATGCCCTAGAGGCAATAATAAATGTAGTTATTATTATATCTTTGTGTTTATGATAAATGTTTACATTCATGCTATAATAGTATTAACAAGGAAACATTAATACTTGTGTGATTTGTAAACTTAAATTGAAGTCCCTAGTAAAGCCTCTTTATAATACTAGCTTGTTGGTTAATAGATGATTGTGGTTTCCCTATCATGAACATTGAGATGTTATTAACAACAAGATCATATCGTTAGGAGAATGATATGGTGGACATACTCATATAGATAAGCGTAGCATAAAGATCAAGTCATTTTAATAGTTCAATTGCTATATGCTTTCGATACATAGTAATCTAATTCCTTGACCATGAGATCATGCATATCACCCTTACGGATGGATGCTTTGATGACATCAAACACCACCGAATCGGGTGGCTATAAAGGTGGCATTGAGTGTTCGGAAAGTATTGGTTGAAACACATGGATCAAGAGTGGGATTTGTCCATCCATATGACGGATAGATATAATCTGGGCCCTCTCGGTGAAATTTCATCCAATTAGCTTGCAAGCATGTGACTGGCTCACAAGGGATCACATATCACGGGAACGAGAAAAGATTACTTATCGGTAACGAGGTTGAACTAGGTATGCAGAGATACCGACTATCATAACCTCGGATAAGTAAACTATCGTGAGACAAAGGGAAATTGATATCGTATGTAAGTGGTTCATTCGATCGCAAAGTAATCGTAGAAATATGTGGGAGCCATATGAATTTCCAGATTCCTCTATTGGTTATTGTTCGGAGAAGTGTCTCGATCATGTCCGCATAATTCACGAACCGTAGGGAGACACACTTATCGACGTTGTTTGAGTAGTTATGGAATGATGAGAAAGAGACCGAATGTTGTTCGGAGTCTCGAATGGGATTCGGGATATCACGAGGAGATCCAGAATGGTCCGGAGAATAAGATTCATATAAGGAAAGTCCCGTTTCGGAGTTGGAGAATGGTTCCGGTGTTTTCATCGGGAATGTTCTAGAAGGTTCCGGAATGTCCGGCACTCCGGAGGGGAAGGGTACATGAATGTGTTATATCAAGTTGGTATGATTGCATTATGTACTCAGTGTCATCGCTGAACAAAATAGAGGGTTTATTCAAATCCTAGTTTGAAAAATCAAACGGCTAGTTTGAAAGTCAAACAGCTATTTTTGGGAAGTGGGGAAGGAGGAGGAAACCGAGTTGGGGAGGAGTCCCTCCTCCACCGCCGGCCCACCTCCAAGCCGAGTTGGGGAGGGACTCCCCTCCCCTTGGCCGACCGGCCCCTCCACCTATAAAAGGAGGGGCAGGGCTCCCCTCCTTGACACACAAGATCCTCTCCTCCAAACCCTAAGCCGCCGGCGCCGCCACCTGCTGCCGCCGCCGCCCTAGGTCAAGCTGTCGCCGCCTAGCAACCCTAGCCTCCGGCCAAGCTTCCTCCTCGGCGTGTCTAAACCCTAGATCGTCGAGGGACTCTCTCATACTCCACCATACTCGCTCAAAAGGCGAAGCCTGCGAGATCTCCTCTACTTCGATACCACGCCGTTGTCTTTCGGAATCGAGGAGAGTGCTACAACCTTCATTTTCTGGAACAAGGAGAGGAAGGTCTTCGTCGAATCTGGGACGTGTGACCATTGCAAGGAGCTGCTGAACGCCGGAAGGATCATCTGCGATCTTGAGATCGGGAAGAGTATCGACTACATCACCCACGAATCCTCTCGTTAAACACTTTGAAATGTTCGAGGGTGAGTTATTCTATCGACTCGTTGCTACAATCTAGTAGATAGATCTTGGCTTGTTTGTTTGTATGCGATAGAAATTTTTTGTTTTCCATGCTACGAAACCCTACACCACCAGTCCTTGGAACTTCATTCCCTCATGTTCCATATCGTTTCCCATCTGCTCATCATGCCAAAAACCACCATGGACCAAGGGCATAGGATGGGGATTGGCACCATTGGGTGGGAGAGGGTCTTCATCCCCGGCGATGCCACCCAACATATTTACGAGTAGGATCATAGGGCAGGTCCAGGTATCACCGCTGACGTCATCAGATAGATTTTTACCAACAACAACGCTGAGAGGTAGAGTGTCTGCGTTGTGTGCTCTGAATTTCACCAAAATTCTAGCTCTATTGGATAGGTCCTTGTTCCAAACCAGGAAGCGGCCAAAAGGAGTGAAAGTGTTCATTACATGTTCCGGTTCCCATGATTATTGAGGATAATTCAGGAGCATGCACCAGACGTCATGAGTGAAAATAGTGCTACGTCTATTCAGACCCTTATCTTCATTAACAAAGCGCAGAACAGAGTCTTCAATAAAATAGGGGCTACCCTAACAAGCATCACGATCATGCGATTTGCAAACTTGATCGTGAAGTGCCCATAGCACATCTGGAGGTGGAGCGGACATGGATGTCCAGTCCGTGGAGGAGTTCTCCTATGGTTGCGATCGCAGCGATGTAGTTTTCAGCAGGAATGTCTGGCTCAAGGGTTGCGATCGCCCAGTCATCGGAGTGGAGAGGGAATTCTCCTCCCAGGAACACATAGCTACGTTGGGTGCGAAGAGGTCCAGGAGCAATGGCTGCAAAGCCAGGAGGGACGTGGGGGTTCGGATCAACAGGGTAGTTCGCCATAGGTGATAGGAGGCAGGTAGTGGAGTTTACGGGAAGAACGTGGATGACACAGTTGTAAAGGCGAGGGCAAGTCGGCGGGGGTTTATGAAGGGTTTATGATAGCAATAGGAGTTTGTTTCGATTTAACGCGATATTGATGAGGTTTGTTTTGCCTGGATAAACACTTCCTCGCAAAGTGCCTGTAATGGTAGCGAATCTGACACGGAGTTTGTTTGTGCAGAGATATGGTGTCCAGGCGATAGGAATTTGGCACAAGAGATGGGTCTCCATTCAAGCCTCTTTCGGTGGTGGGCCGCGGGTGCACTTGTGGTCCGATTGGGTATATTCAAAATATTTTGAAAACCCTTGTTCCCGCTAGGCCGTTGAGATTCTATCGGTTGACTGCTCCTATTCTCCCAATCAAGTCCAGGATAATGGTGATGAGTCCGATGGAGAGATCTATGCTGGTATTGAGGGGAGGGTACAGGATTCGATGATCTAACGCATCGGTGTAGGATAGACTAGGTCCAACGGGGTAGAAATTACATCGGATACGATCGATAATCATGAGGGCGATTTGGGGTACTGTAGGTTGATGGTGGGATCCTCGTCGTGTGGCAAAATTACTTTTCCTTGATGGAACAGTAGACCACTCCAGCTCTCGTTCAAGATACCACATGCGATGCCTCTCTTTCCCAATTAGGACCACCATTGCCCCATAATCGAAATAACGGATGAATTTCTTGGAGATGTGTGATCTCATTTTATGAATCATAAATCCAATAGCCTTAGAGCAAACGTCAAAGAGGAAAACACGGCCTTGGAGATGTGAGACTCTCATTTCATCATAAGCAGCTCCCAAACATGCGCACAATGCTAGGCTAACATTGAGATCTGATAATTCAAAACATGCACGTCAAAGGAGACAACCAAAGAGAAGCCGGATGCAGCGCGATAGGATTGACGGGGTGGAGAAAGTGTTACGAACCTTTGCGAAAAGCATGACCAGGGAGAAATCGAGACGGTGTGCAATGGACGTAGGATCAAGAAAGCGGCTCCAGATTCTTCTTGTCGGCGGGATCATCAAGAGCATCGGTCATCCTCGAAAACATGAGAGAAGTGGGTGGTGAGGTAGAGAGTTAGGATGGATCTGAGATGGGTATGGTTGTGTGGAGGCTGTGAAGGAAGGTCGGTTGATCGGATTAGGTTGAGGAGCTTGTCACCGGCTGGGGAGATCGCCGGCGGCAAGAGGAGAGAGGGGGTGGGTGCTACGGTGGGAGAGTCATCGAGCACTCCTACTCCTCTCTGTATTATTAAGCGAATGTCCTTTAAGCAGCTCATGAGGTTGAGACCTCCTAAAAATCACAAAAGATGTGAGACAACCAAAAACAACGGTATGCATTAATCCAACGTTGGTATAAATTAAGCATGCAATTGTTTGTGCCATTTAAAGTTATATCACCATTGGGTAAAGATAAAATTAAATGCACCTTTAATACATCGTATAAGGAATCATGATCATGTTTATTAATAACGTTGGTCAATTAATAATATGGAACATAATCAACTTTAAAACACTTTATCACATCTTTTAAAAACAAAATTTAATACACTTTATTGCATTCTAGCAATTTAAATCAACTATTTTGCAGTGGAAACAATGATTACAACAGTCATAAACTTTAAACTTTACAGAAAAATTCTGTCACTTTCATATTCTCTAATCAAATATTCATAGAATAAACTGAATAGAGAAAACTATATTAAAATTTGCTTAAAAATTAAGCAAAATAATAAAAAATAGTTTCTGAAAAAAAACAGAAAAACTGCACTGTTATGCTCTTTGGGCCTTTACTGAGGATGGCCCATGACTATCTGTCGCGCGTCTTGTGAGAACCTTCCTATCTGCTTTCGACCGGCCCAACAGCCCGCTAAGGCGCTCGCCGCCATGCCCGTCTGCGCTGCCATGACGGCAGCAGCCCGCTTGCGCACCCGCCTGTGACGCTCAATCTGAGCCGCCGATGCAGCTACCCTAGATCCGACAGCCCCAGGCGCCTCGCGAGACAAAACCCCTCTGCGCAGCCTCCTCTAACCCTAGCATCATTTCCTCCTCCGGTCCTCGAGCCCCACCTCCTCTCTCTCTCCCCCCACGTGAGTTTTGAGGCGAGGCGGCCCTTGCCAGCCGCGGCCCCTTCCCTTCTTCCTTTCTCCGTCCCATGCACCTCCCACCTCACAAAGCGTCGGTCTGAGAGGAAAATGGAAGGCAGCGTCATTTGCCTCCCTTGCGTGGTCGTCCACCGAGGGTGGGCGCCTGACCGCAAATGGTGCAGTGGCGGTGTTCTTCTATTTGTTTGGCTTTTCTTTTGAGGATAGATTGATGGAGGAACTAGGCACTAATCTTTGTCTCTGTTTTGATTCGGGGTTTGGGGATTTGGGGATTTTCTTTGCCCCCGAGGGGGTGATTCTTCTTCTAGATGTCTCCCAAAAGGGATGCCCATCTAGATCAAGAGGAATGGCGCGGCCATAGGGCAGGCGCACTGTTGGGGTTAGATCTAGGGTTTCTCTCCTTGTTTCCTTTTGCTTTTTTTACCGAAAGAAATCTAGATCTAGGCTAGAACGCTTGCTCTGATACCATTGTTAGAGTAGCTTTGGATCTGCTAGTCTAGATGCTCACGGTAGTAACTGTATGAGTACGAACTATTGCATCTGAGAGGAAGAGAGAGGGGAAAAGAACCACCTGCGCCCTGGCTCGATGTGCACGAGCCAGAGGGGATGCCGGAGTTGGTGCTGCCGCTAGTGGCCATGGGGAATGGGGCGGCGTGGGTGTGCTTGATGGTGGTGCTTCCGTCGGCTCGCTAACCCTAGATCGGTAGGGATATCGATGGAGCGTCGGCACATCGACTAACCTCGAATCGTCTTTCGATACCCCACCTCTTTATATAAGCGGCGGAGGCCCACCAGATGAGGTTGGGGCGCCCCCGATCAGGGCGCGGATAAGGGACTTCGTTCGGCCGTTGGGCTTGAACAGGGAGAGATCTATCTAACACGGGGCGGTCGGGCCCCGTTGATGAAACTCCAAGTCAGGCTGTGGAAGGGGAAGAGCCCAGGATGCACCTCGAGGACGCCGGTAGGGGCTGTGCCGGCGGCGAGCACACTGACTGGGTCAGTGGCATATCGGTCTTGTTGCGGCGAGAAAGCGAGTGAGGATTTAGACTGAGTTGAAACATCATTCTGCATGCTCTATTCTGCCTGTACTATACCACTGTCCACGTCGTCAAAACAGCTTTCCCATACAGCTAACAATTGTTTCATGAGGTAATTTATCCTGTTTTGGATACTTGTGGAGATTAAGTGACCCAGTTCATAGTTAAAGGGTTAGCGTTCTAAAACTGGTACATAGGAGGGCTAGGTGGACTTTTTCTTCCCCTTACTACTAGAACTTTGCCTATATCAAACGGTGGAAGTCCTTGAGAACTACAGGCTCGATGGATACGAGGATGCGAATGCCTCGATGGACACGAGGATGGACATTTAAAGAATATAAACCCTTACACGATCCGTTTCAGAATACATTTGAGTTTTATTAGGAATAGTCTTTGGCTAACTCATGTTGCTCTATAATACTATAATACTAGTTGAAAACTTAGATCAACGGTTTCTGAATTCTGACGTCGTCTACGATGACACTTACCTCTATGCGAATCAAACTCGCTGAAGAATGAAAATGGAAGTTCGACTCTTGAAACAACGATGAAAGGTGTTAGTTCCCCTTACTAGAACTTTGCATATAGCAGATGGTGGAAGTCCTTGAGAACTCCAGCCTCGATGGACACGAGGATGCGAATGCCGCCGCCATCTCCTTGCCGCCGTCGACGAGGTAAATGAGCCCGGCGCGCTGCTGCACGGCGCGCATCATTGTCAGCGGCTTCCCCCACCCGAAATCCGCGTCGTACACCGGCATGCCTAGCCAGCTCACAATCCTCACCTCGGTCTCCGGCATGCTGCTCGCTGGTGGAGCCTCATTCATCTCCAGGTAGTCGATCGTGGAACGCACCAGCTCGTCGTCCAACCGGCGGATGGCGCTCTTGATCCGTTCGGCGACGGAGGCGAGTGCGAGCTGATCCTCCGAGGCGATGTGCCGCACCTTACCGGTGGCACCCAACATGATGATCCCGTTGCCGAAGTACCTCGCCGGGAGCGGCGGCCTCAGGATGCGCCGGAAGTTGGCCGGGAAGGTGAGGCGCGTCGTGACGTCTGGCGCCAGCCGACGCGCGGCGCACATGCACCGCCACACGTGGGCGCTCAAGGCACAGAGAACGTGCTCGCGCCGCTGCAGGCATCCTTCAGAGCCGCGATCTGGTCCGTTGAGATGACGAAAATCTCGTTGACGACGGGCCCGGGCAGCGGGTCCGCAACGGATATGTTTAGATTATCTTTGAGCGGGAAGAACACGTGGAGAGCGTCGGGGTGGACGACGTGGGGCGGGGAGCGCGCACGGAGGAGCGTGCGGTCGTGGCATGGGAGCTCCAGCGCCTCCGCGACCTCGTTTCCGCGGCCCCCGGCCCTGGAGAAGGCGGACCACGTCTGGAAGAAGTGGACCGCGCTTACGGCGTCGATGACGACGTGGTGCAGCGCCGTGCCTAGGGCCAACCCGCCGCACTTGAAGAAGGTCAGCTGGACGGCGAGCATGACGCTCGGCGAGTCGTCGACGACGCTGGGGACGAAGAGCCTCCTTAGTTCCGGCGACGGCTGGCATTTGCTGAAGTCGTCGACGGTGAGGTCCGAGCGAGCAACCACGAAATGCGCGCCCTGGCCGGCGCAGTCGATCTCCGCCCGACCGTCGGCATCCACTCCGAGACGACCGGCGAGGGGGTAGAAGTTTACCAGGGCCTTGGCCATCGCCGCCTTCAGCCTGGCCACGTCGAAGAAGTCGTCGACGCCGTTGGAGCCAGACGCGGAGCGGTAGAAGTAGACGGTCGGGGTGTGGCCTCTGTTGACCATCATGAGGTCGAGCGGGGAGAGCCAGAGGCCATGCCGAGGCGTTACCTCGCTGGGCATCACAACGCAGGATTCCACCACCTTCACCTTCTCCCCATAGGCCATTCTGCTCAGAGTGGGAAGTAGCAAAAGGTTAGCCAGAAGAACTGTACTGTAGTATTCTTGCTCTCGATCGCTTCTCTCCTTTTTATAGCGCGCGGAGCATGGCATGCGTCGGCAGCATGCCACTCCACTCAGTTAATGTAAGTACTCCCTCCGATTCAAATTAGTCTACATTTCGAATCTAAACAAATCTAAAAACATTAATATTAATCGGAGAAAGTAGAAACATGATAACCAACCTTCTGATCCGATCCAGTGACCGCCATTAAGCAAACTAGATTTAGTGGTGCGCCTTGGCGCATAATTCCGTTGATTCTAGACCAATTTGGCATAATAAATTTGCAAAAAAAAATATTAAAATAAAAGCATGTTGTCGTGACAATAAAAAGCGGGCGACAAAAGCAATCAGTGACATATGAGGATATATTACAATAACGAATACTAAAATTATAGCATAGTAAGTACAATGTATGACTTTGTGAAAGATAGTAGAAGCAAGGAACAAACAACAAAAGTAACATCTATTTCTATGGGCATTCTTGGCCATGGTCTTTAGAGGCTGCAACACATAGGAGACAAATGCTTTTACAAACAATATAATTATATTGTTGTTCACCAAAATGTATACTTTGAGACAATAATACACGCGCCTATTCATAAGGTCACTACAGAACATTATTATTATATAAAAAGTCCCAAAATTGAAAAAGGAAAAGCACTCGGTGCATCGGAATTTGCCAGTATCCAACGATGCAAGGCATTTATTTTAAATTACATAGATAAGGAAGAAATACTTTGGTACTAAACCATAAATCTGTACATCCTACAAACATTAGAGCGGAATCATCACAACCAAAGGAGGGGAGAGATGAGGATAGTTTCAAAATTTCAACCTAGTCTTACCCTTGTTGGCAGATAAAGAAAAGCCTTGAACTCGTGAATTTTGAACTAACAATAATGATGGTAGAACTAAGAAATATAACTGACATGTGTGGATAACAAATGGACAAACCTCAAATGTGATGTACATCACTCTGCTAGATTCAAGCCAATTTAGCAATTATAGGTGCGCGGAAGATAGTAGTACGTTTTAGCGGTGCACCTTGGCACACGCCCCTATCTTTCACATTGATGAACATTTCATAAAATAATAAGCCAATAAAGAAAACATCATAAACATATTTTTTAACTAATAAACATAATTTACCAGAACCAGAACAAAATTATATAAATATGTCTAACCTATCAGAGGTGATAACACATGGCGTGCAAAAAGTGACAAAAATAGCTGAATTGAAAAGGATATCAACAACCTTAGGTGTAAAAGGTGACAACCAGAACGAAATTACATACACAATTTTTCTAGATACAACGTCAGTTCTAAGTTTATGTATAGGACATCAATCTCATCTTCTCGGGACGTTCCTCCGAACACCTAGAAGATATCAAAGTTGATCATTGCAGCAACAGATTTCCTTGGCAGTCGCCTACTTGGTGACACATCGCCGATATTGGTAGCCACCGGAGAATCTGCGATGGATTCAAATTGGTTAGATTCTTGATTGTCTAGCAATGGCGACCTTTGGAGGACCAAAAGAGCAGATAACTTGGTTTGCAGCAGGACCGAAAGAGCACTGCGGTTGCATTTGCAGCACTTGTTCTTGCCTGGAAAAAATCATCCTTGTATTCATAAGTTATGTGTCATTGAGAAATCACCAGCATTCACAATGTAGTTCTTAAACGCACATGGATAATTGTCTCCTAACTGGGCCCATTTGAGTGCATGTGTTTTTGTCCATCTGCAATTTGATTACTACTTGCTGACAATGATTTTTGGAATGAAGCTCCATAGGTTGTCCTTATCATGATAAACACCCGATGGATGGGGCACTATCCCAAAAGCAACGGTCAGTTTGGCTTGGTTCAAATCGTGTCCCGGTGGGGCCGATCATTGGTGGAGCATGAAGCACCATATACATCATTATTGATTCTGAATCTGACAAGCCATGGTGATATAATGGATGCTGGAATAGAATCAAGCACCCCTGTAAGGTTGACTAATCCTCTTGACCTCCCATCTGAAGAATCACAAGCTAGTATGGTTTAGTGTCACAAGTTCGAGTCTCTCCTTGGAGATTATTTCAGAACGTCACCACATTGAGGACATGCGATTTATTTTTCTTGCTTGACCGAACTGCATCTAGGCAATTGGTGAATGCTTTCATGATCCCCCGATGGACTGATAGTGCTATTGACAAATGTGATATATGGAGTGCATGATCTAATAATTACTAATATTTTTAAAGGCATGACTAAATTATAACATAAATGTATATGACATACCTTCATAGTCAGATAGGTCTAGTCTGAGACAACTCGACTTTGAGTTGGCAGGTGCTCTGAATAGAAGAACGAGTGATCTAACTGGTAGTAGGCTATATGCATGGAGGAAATTGAGAGCATATTTACACTATGCCTAATAAAAATACTTCCAACACTACTTGGCAGAGAATATCCTGAGTAAGGAGATGCTATTACAGACAATGCATGGTCGTCAATGGATGGTAATATTAAAGGTTCGAGACAATATGAAGGGATCCCGCCAAAAGAGGCAAAATATGTTTTTAAAAATATTGTGACAACATGCAATGTTTGGCCTTGAGTGGAAATAGGTTCATGTATAATTGCGCGGGAAGCGATGATTTTAAAAATTTGAAATATGTTGTGTACAGAAATACTATGTTGAAAGTGTTAACATATAGAATTTTCTTTCAGTTATCGCTGCACCAAAGACGAAATGCTATTGGTAGCACCTCTGAATATCTGAAGTTGGCAGCGAACTATCTTATTATGCGGACAGTAAATAAGAAAGCATTCAGTGGAAAATGAACAAATAAAGAGCAAGAAAATAAGATAAATCATTCTTGGACAGCTTAATCCATAAGTAGCTTAAAGTTTGCAAGCAAACATCGGGTGTACGTTGATTTCTCATGGCAAGGCAACACACTGAACAACCTGGCATTTTAGTTTGTTTTCAGAGCCAAAAGAAAATACATGGACCATCCGTTTCTTCTGCAGAACAAGTTTCAGCAACAAAGCAGCAAGAGCCATTATTAAAGATAGAGGATGTATTTTTCTAAAGAACAAACGTGTCCATGAAAGATGAAATCTGAAGTGAAACAATAGAAATTATGAAAGGTATGCTAAAGTTCAGGGCCTAGGAAGCACTGGTTGCACTTTACAGTTGAGTTGAAATAGGAATCGGAGTTAATTAGAAGAGACTGTCACGAGAAGATAACCAGGCTAGCAGTGCATTGATTTATAAGTATTAGATCAAAATCCTTGATAATACATTCATCTCACACAAACTATCATCTCTTGTTCAGATCAGCCTGCACAAGTAGCAATACTTTTTAGACAAACAATCAGATTAATAAGTATTCCTTTGGAATGTAACTAACAAAATGCACTTTAACTAAAATATCATTTGTCCTTTCTAGAAATTATCAAGGTTTACTACTTAAGAGAAAAGAATCAGGAACTCTTGACAAAATGTCATGTGGAAAGTTAATGCATAAGTAAAGGGATGTCATCAGATGTGAGGAGATAAATGTATTATAAATATATATAATCAGAACAAGTATGCTCTCCCAAAGGAATGAATAATATAGCACATTAACTTGAGACCACACTCATAGCTCTCTTGCATATAGAGAGAATAGACCGCAAAAGAAAACTAAAGATCAAAAAGAGTAACACCAAAGCAAGAAGATAGATCAGATCACATGCATTCAAGCTATTTTATAAGGCACACTTAAAAACTAGAGTTCCTGCAAGAAAATGTTGCAAGTATAAAAAACAAACGACTATTATTTTGTTTCAAGCATCACAAAATACCTAATAAATAAAAATTATATAAAAAAAGGGAGAATAACTGCACAACATGTGTACTAAACTTTATTTAAAGAAAATCAATGACAATGAACAAATATTCCCTGAATCCAACACTGAGATGGATCAACTAAATCTAGAAAGAAAGCAATCGTGGTAAATATAACTTCACACCTAAATGGCACGATCAGGCCCATGGAAAATTGCTTCGGAGGTGCAAGGGCATAGGGAAGAGTTGAAACAAACACTATATTTTCTACTGCATAATGTTACTGCAATTTTTCAGATCACGGAAGCACGAATATTTTGAAAAGCCGACCAGGCCCATGACAAAAATTGCTTCGGAGGTGCAAGGGAATAGGGAAGAGTTGAAAACAAACACTATATTTAATGTTACTACAATTTTTCAAATCACGGAAGCACGAATATTTTGAAAAGCATCGCAAAAATAACATGGTTCATTTGTAGATAGAATTACTTCGCAACCATTTTCTACTTCATCAGCTGCAAAATAATTAGATCATTGCATTTAGCATAGTTGAAGAATGAGCTACTTATTTGAAGAATGTAGCAGAACGACTTAAACAATAAGACCGTAGGAGTAGGCAGTATACCCCTTCATCGGTATATTAATTATGTTAGAAATCCATGGATGCTGGTTCTCTTCAACCACAACCCCTCACCACAGGGCTCTGCATACTCCATGATCCGCATTCTTGTCAGAGCTGCTGAAATATCAGAGGCAATCATTTGAAGTAATCATAGCCCGTATCCCAAAATAGCCCCTGCAAATTTCCACAAGGCAAAATGTCCTGGCCCCATATGCAGCTAATGACAGAAAATGTGAATAGAAATGGAAGAGAATTAAGAAGTGAGGAAAAGAGAAAAAAATGTAAAGAAGCACGCATGTGCCAGCACCCTAGGGGCATATTTTTAAAGCCACTAATCTGGAGAATATAGAATCTCCGGAGTGTCATATATTTCCATCTTGCAGCCACACCTGAAGCCCATGAAGACAGAAATATTACTACAGTTCTCAAGCCTTAAATTGTGGGCTTATTATGTCGTTTGGGCATGCTAGTATTTTCTAAAGATTAGTTAAATCAAAGTTGTAGGCAATACAAAATGTTGGTTTCACTAAAATGATATTAATGAAAAGACGAAGGGCATACCATGCCATCTCAGCAGGTGTAAAAGCTCTCGGACTTTTTGCTTCTTTAATTTAAGGATTTCTTCAAGCTTGGTACACAGGTTGTAGTTGGATCAGAAAATTAACACTGCAGAGAAACTAAAGAGGACTCAAACCATAAGTAGATGAGGCCTTATGCAACAAGTGACCAAGGAAAGCATACCTGTATGGATTTTGCTTGCGAAACATGCTGCTCTATCTATTTGACAGTACTGGGTTGAAGATAAACTGTATGTCGAGCTATGTGGCCACTGCCCACAATCATCACCCTTACCCCACTGCTCCACATGTCTATATATTCTCTTCAGCATTGCAAGAAAATGAGGGTACAAAAAAGCACCTAAAAATTGCAACAAAATCAAATGTTGTTGACCACATATACAGTCTTATATAGAACAATTCTTTCACCCGAAGAAGGAAAAGAAAAACTGAAAACCACATATTAGATAGCATGTCCAACTACAAATATTTTAGCGAATATAAAGGTTGCTAATCCGAATAAGATATTTCACCTCTTATGTACCCATGTCCTTACACATATCAACAAATAGCCACCCTCACACTTTAAATAAATCAGCCTTCGATGAGTTGTTTCTGCATCATCAGACAAGCCTGGTGTTACCTTTTAGTATAGCTAGGTTTCATATCAAATATTACAAAAAAATTGTTTACAACATCTTAGTTTCTACCCTCGATACATTCAGCATAAACCATCCTCTCATCATGATGCAGAGCATCTATGCGGTTATGCATTTCACATTGCTGAAAAAGTACCATATGCATCCAAATAAATTACCTGAAGCTAATTTTCTCAAATATTTCTAAATGCCCCTGCTCTTCTCTTGGTTAGTACAACAAACATTGAAATTATCTTGTATTTTTCAAGCCGCTGAGTGACCTTTTTATGTACATGAGATCTAAATCTGAGAAATATTATCTGATGTGTGTCTCAGACCATCAATCATAAATATATTCTCATCCGCTTCCCCGTGAAGCTCCGGCGGCTGACTCCCGCATCGCTCCACCGCTTCACCGTGAAGTCCTCCATGTTGTCGGTCTCGTGGGGTGGAACGCTGCAGAGACGCGGGCTCGGAGGCGGAGTGCTGGACGATAATGGAGACAGAGCTCGGGAGGGACAAGGTCGACCTCCCCCAGGTCTCCTCCATAATGCTATAGGTGTATTGACCGCTTCTCTATCACCTAATCAGGTCTTAGGTAAGATAGTAGATAATATACATGAATGTCAACCTCTATTTTTCTTTAACTTCCTGTTGATTGCCTTCCCTGATCATGCAAGAAATCTATAGTTTAGTTCGTATACACTACAATTCAGATTTCTAAGTAGATCTAGATGCAAAAGACAATGTAGTATTTTCAGCAACATACATCAGTATAATAATATGACAAAATTTAGTCAATAAAGCTATAGTGAACAACATCCTAATCCTCTAATAGAGAAAACAACGCCTTGACTTGCCAACCTTCATCTTTGCAGCGGCGGCCTACGCATCGCGCTCGGTTTAGTGGCACCTTGTGCTCCTCGTCCTAGGCGTTGAGGAGAAGGAAGAGGAAATCGGTCTGCCGCTTCTCTACATACCTCCACGCCGAGCTCCGCTTCTCGAGCCATGGCACCTCTCCTGCCCTCCGCCTCTCTCCCTGATACAACCATGGAGAAACCAAGAGATAGGTTAGAGGAGGAGAATGGTACTGGGGCATGAGGGGATTGAGCGAGAGATGGGGTAGGTGGAGCGGCGGCTGTACAGGGAGATGGGGAGGGCGGCGGCTGGACCGGGAGATGAGGAGGGCGGCTGATGGCCTGGGGGAGGAGACCCAGGAGCTGAATTTGGGGAGGAGACACGAGAGGGAAGAAGCGATTGGGGAGGATCGAGCCAGGGAGGCGATAGGGGAGGAGGAACAGCATGAGGGGAATTGGCAGCGGCGGATAGGGTTTTCACTGCTTGGGCTCGTTTTTATATCGGATGCTAAAAAACATGGGCGGTTGAGATGCATTGCGAGGTGCCATTTAACGGCCACAAATCCAAACGTCTGTGAGAGCTCCCAGGGGTCTCACCAATTAATAATATGACAAAATTTAGTCAATAAAGCTATAGTGAACAACATCCTAATCCTCTAATAGAGAAAACAACGCCTTGACTTGCCAACCTCCATCTTTGCAGCGGCGGCCTACGCATCGCGCTCGGTTTAGTGGCACCTTGTGCTCCTCATCCTAGGCATTGAGGAGAAGGAAGAGGAAATCGGTCCGCCGCTTCTCTGCATACCTCCACGCCGAGCTCCGCTTCTCGAGCCATGGCACCTCTCCTGCCGTCCGCCTCTCTCCCTGATACAACCATGGAGAAACCAAGAGATAGGTTAGAGGCGGAGAAAGGTACTGGGGCATGAGGGGATTGAGCGAGAGATGGGGTAGGTGGAGCGGCGGCTGGACAGGGAGATGGGGAGGGCGGCGGTTGGACCGGGAGATGAGGAGGGCGACTGATGGCCTGGGGGAGGAGACCCAGGAGCTGATTTGGGGAGGAGACACGAGAGGGAAGAAGCGATTGGGGAGGAGCGAGCCAGGGAGGCGATAGGGGAGGAGGAACAGCATGAGGGGAATTGGCAGCGACGGCTAGTGTTTTCACTGCTTGGACTCGTTTTTATATCAGATGCTAAAAAACATGGACGGTTGAGATGCATTGCGAGGTGCCATTTAACGGCCACAAATCCAAACGTCCGTGAGAGCTCCCAGGGGTCTCACCAATTACATCTTTAGATGGCAGCTTCAGATTCTTTTTTGGCTTGCCTCACATTATGTCCCATGAAATGGTTTGTAAAATGTAAATATCTGTTTTTTAACTATATGTAATCATTTTCAGAAAACAGAATTGCTGAAAGAAAAGTGCATTGGGCAGAGGGCACAAGTACGATTAAGAAACATCAATGGAAGTCATTGTTACAAGTGAACAGCTGAGTCGCTTACATTGAAGAAGAGGCGACTGTATCCAGTGAAATGCTTGCTCCTATCTAATTGCGAACAAGTCAAGAATTGCAACTGAACATACACCAAGTCTAGCTCTACGACAATCTAGACAGGGAAGCTAGATATCTTGCTAGTGCGCCCTCAGTAAGAAGGAAGGTATGGGGAGCATGGTCGGCTCCGGCGACGCGTAGAAATTCGGCCCGGCGAACGTGGCCTGTGAAAGCTCTAGCCCAAGGTGGAAGAAGACTCACACACAAACACACACGGGAGAGAACACGCAGGGAATTTTCTGCACACGCACTTGTGCTTTTCTTCTCTTGTTCACTTTTCAAAATACAAGCCGGTTACAGAAGCCTTTTAAAGAGAAATATGCAACACACGCACAACGGCCTGATCCGTTTTCTACTCCACTAGCTACACACACGTTCAGCTTGAGTGGCAACCAAGTCTGCATATCCTTTGGATTCCCAACGTTCAGGGACCAAGTCTCAACTGATTACTCCCGTCTCTTCATCCACGCAGATATGCCACATGACTCGGATGCTCCAGCTCCAGCAGCTAGCTAACACTTATCCATGCAGATGACTCCTCAAATGGCACACACTTTTACCACTACAACACATACAGGCACCATGCGACACACACATCTTGGCATGACTAAACCTGATATGCTCTCTAGTCTAAATTGCATGCATTATTGCTAATCAACTAATCACGAGCTTGCATGTACACATATGATCACTTCTACTAATGTGTACTTGCCGCAGCTACTACAACTACATGCATAAACTAAACTTAAACATGAAGAAACTTTTAAAAACAACAAGGTTACTCCAACAGCCTGCTGCGTCGTCGTCATCACCTTGTGCATCGCCGTCGTCGTCGCAACCTTTGCCGCTGTCGTCGTGCCGTCAGTCTGAAGCAGCCTTTCCGTCTCCTCCGGGCGAGGTTTCTTGCACAGGTCCCAGCGCTCGGCCGAGGACGCGCGGCTGGGAGGGCGCTTGCTGTTGCTGCCGTCCTGGCGGCCACGATCTGTCTGCGGCGACGTGCCGCGCGTGGCGCCGAAGAGCTTCTTGGCATCCCAGCGCTCGACGGATTCGGCGCGTCCGGGGCTCCCGCCGCTGTCTGACGAGGACGACGATGATGTGATGCTGCCGGGAGCCTTGTACTTCTTCTTCACGTCCCACCTCTCGGCGGTGTCGGCGCGGCAGGAGCTCCCGCCGTTGTCAGAGGATGACGACGACGACGCGGCGCTGCAGGTCATCTTGTATTTCTTGATCGAGTCCCACCTCTGGACGAAGTCCGCGCGGCCGGGCATGGCGGAAACCGACAACAGCAGGGTCACGCCGGACGGCGTCGGCAGTAGCGGCAGCATCGTGCTCCTAGGCGGCGTCGGGAGGATCGGCATCATCTCGCTCCTCGGTGGCGTCGGGAGCAGCGGCGGGAGAAGAGAAGCCGCAGCCATGGATGCTTGCGGATCGGTTGTCACACGCGGAGCAAGATATTGATCGATCGAACAACAAGAACGCCAAACGCTATTAGCTACCTAGCGCGAGCGCACGGCGGGGACGAGAGCACTCAAGGAAAGGAATCAAGGAAACAGATGGTACACGAATCAATGAATCCAGGGACAGGGCGGCAATTATAGTCTGGACGCATGGCACGAGACGGAGGAGCTCCATGCCCGCGAGTTTGTTCTCGATCCGGAGTCGGAATGAGCAGGGGGGAATTCCACACACTAGATTTTATGGTGCGCCTTGGCGCACAATCCCGTTGTGCTCACGACAATTCTTATATAAATTTTATAGCATTTCAACAGAGTTACAACACGGGCACATGTTGCACGATTACATAATGTCACATAAGATAGATCTATATCTTAAGGCCAGTAAGCACGGGTACCGATGAAGGATGGATCCTCGTCTGTCGGTGCTAAATTGTATATTTTCAAGTGTGTGTAGACCTACAAATGTTCTATATCATTCCATGAGTTGTTGGTAGGCAGGATCGAAGCAGCACAACAGCGCCCAAACTTAATGAAGATAATCAATTTGACGCATCTAAAGAACTCCAGCCCGACCTTTAGCTTGACCATCAGTGAATTGATTCAGAGGTTGAGGTAGCGATACCCGGAATAGGAGTTCAGGCAATCGAACTGGCGATGCAGCCGACAAAGGCCACCACCTGTGCCTTGGCGCACGATCCCGCTGAATGCACATATTTTACTTTTTGTATAAAGGAGATAAAATCATGAACGCAGCGATTCTCCCATGTCGTGGGGGTCCCCGTCTTATCGGACGGTGCACGGTATATCAAGATTGGTACTGTGTCGCTTTGCATTTTGATCCTGTACAAATCCATCCTCCAGCTCCTATACACACCGAACTAAACGTGTCCATCTTATACGTGAATGATTACAGACTGATTCTTGGACCTGAATAATAGGATTTCTTGTACATGGTGAAAGTTCTATCGCTCTTTGCTTGTTGTTCATGTCGCTCATGGTCCAGATCTAAACTGATCCTGATTTTTTCATAATGTTCTCGATTTTGTTGAGAAATTTCTGATTCTTTCATTTGGTTTGGTTGAAGATTTCGAGGTAAAATCTGAAGAGAAATTCTATGCATTTTTTTCTTCGGTTGAAGATTCATACATTTTTTTTATCCTGGACTGAGTTGTGTATAACATACTTGGATTTTTTTTATTCAGTCTAAATTCATCGTGAATATTGGGTGGGTGCGGTGCAAAACAGGATAACTAAGAAGTATCGATGGTGTTCTGCAATATAGAATGGACTGGTTCACTAGATATAGATGTAGCTGAGGGTGTTTTCCGCAATTACCAAAAGAGGATGCAGAGATCGCAAAGCAAGCGTGGACGTCCGGGATAAGCCCGGGACGCCCACCTATATGTAGAATAGGTTTTTCGATAAAATCATATGGTAAGATAATATAGGATGAAATTAGGGTAAAGCATACGGAATCATGAACAGAGAAACAAACGTTTATATACAAAGTCAGTTGCTGCTGAAAGTAGATGAGTGATACTGTTCTTTTATCAGCAGCTGAGCACAAGTGGCAAACACATGAAAACATACTACATATAATAACCTAAAACAAAGCACATTTCTCTTAGGTACAAATGGAATTTATATGTTTGTCCTCAGCAAATACAGGAAGCCGAATCACATAGGTACAACACATATGCAGAGCATCGGCAAGGGAGCTGCAGAGCAAGGAGGGAGTCTGTGTCATATGGATACTTGCCCACTTTGCCCAGCAGATCTGTCGATTCAAAGGTGAGCTGATGAAGATGCGCACAGACCCCCAATCTTGGATTGATAATGCCAATCAAACAATAGTATTGGTTGACAAGGAGAAGTCAATAGCTAAGGTGTGTTGTACATGCAGAAACAAACAGACAATCTATCTATTATATACTAAAAGTAATATAAGGGTGTTTTTCGAGGCACTACGTTGATCCACATCATCAAAATTATCTAGATGGTTGGATATGAAATTTATGGTTAGGATTTAATAGGACACAATGTATGTTATATATGTTTCAAGGAGTGTATGTCATGTGGACTCCCGTAATTAAATATTCTGACTTACAAACGTACTATCCATCTAAAATTTGCACCCGGCCGGTACGGTAGTTGGAAACAAAAATCTGCCTGGAAGCTTGGTAGTTGAAAAAAAAAAACTCAGGTAGGCATAACTCGGTCATGCGAACCAACAGGATTTGCAAAAAAATCACGTGATCAACACAAGGAAACCCTATACGGGACTGCAGCTTTGTGCAAATTGGTGAATTGTTCTCTCTCGATCAACCAAGCTAGCCATTAATATATTCAAGAGTACACAACCATACCATACTCATTTACTATGGAGACTCAGATACCTCCCATGTTGGTGTCGTGCTCACACTGAAAATATAGTCTCCCTAATGACACGTGAGGGTCTAAATTAGCTTAATTCTCACTAACGATTAAAATAATATTCTGAACCTAAAATTTTACGCAAGAAATAGTATACAAGCCAATATTTTTAAGAGGATGGGACCGGGCATGTTGGATTGTTCTATCCTTAAAAGTTGTCGTTGTCTGGTGAATTGATTCACATGTTTCAGATTTAGTATCTACATATAATGGCAATTTATTAAGATCACAAAAGAAGTGTACAATCTTAATTCTTATGAATTGCTCAAGCGGATATTATTTTGTTTGTGTGAAAGAAGTCTTTGAAAATTCTTATACTGTATTTCTTTCAGTGTTAAAATGTCAACATAATATCACATGTCATTCCAATAGTGCAATGAACCTGAGGACTAATTAAGAGTCTTGAACTATGTTGTCCAGGTCAGGTAGTCATGTTGCATAAGAAAAGTACATTTGGCCAAATTTTGTAGAAACAATTGATTGAATATCATTATAGCACACAAACATATTTAAATTGTAAATATATAATATAATAGTAAAGGACATTCTACACAAATGAAAACTAAAGTAGAGTCATCGGGTTAAGCCACATCATCAAAATTATTTTGATGGTTAGATCTAATTTTTTTTAATAGGACTTAAGATCATGACCATAAAACTTACGTAACAATTATAAGACACATGTTTCATTTAGTGCGCTATGTGTTTCTAACACGTATTACACATAACCTGACAAGTAATTCTTACAAAGATGCAGGCTCCAACACGCGTTGAATCCAAACCACAAGTCACGTAGGTATATGTGTCCACGCAATTTGCTTGGGTATAGTCCATGCCAGAAAAATGTTAAAAGGGAGTCCCTCCCAAATACAGGAAGGTGTGTGTGTCTCATATGCTTATGGAACCGATCTTCAAACTATGACCGGTAGAAAATCTGATATGTGGTGCATTTTGACGATTAGAAAGGAATTACACACACATGTTTAATGGAAGAAAAAGCAAGGATGGGGTACATTACCATCTAGACTACAAATAGTGAATCGTGTAGAGAGTTTCCAAAACTATTACTCCGATTTAAATTAATTGATGCAAATTTAGGAATAAAATTTCTTAAGATCTGTATTCAACGAATCCATGTCAAATAACTTGGAATGGAGGGAGTATTTTTTTCTTAAATCACTCCGAGTGTGCATGCATGAATTTGTAAAAAAAATAATTTTAGCACGAAGTATATATAATAATAATAGTTAGGGTGAAATTATGTGACCGGGTCCATTTTGGATGTCATGTATTATGAACGAATGGAATATATTGCGACCAATTAAAATATTCCCATGACGATGTCACTAATTATATTTTCTCCCTATACCATAGAATCTATTTACCTTTTATTTATATGAATTTTAAAGTTATTGTTGAGTCAGATTGTTAGATGTGTTTCTTATCGAGAGAGTTCACACTCGATTTTAAACACAAATATTTGAGTACAAATATGTGACAATATATTTTACCACGTGTTCCTAGGATATGGAGAGACAAATCTTTTAGTTGATATTAAATATTACTAATCCTTTTTTAAATAGAAAAGGGCGTGTCATTGTAATCGCATATTACATTTCGTGGTAGTATAAGTTAGAATGTAGTCATATACACGATGCTACAAGTAATGTGTGCGAGAGAGTAGAATGTGCTTATTTTAGGTTGAGGGTATCAAGTAGAGGTAAATAAAACATATAATAATAATATTTTGTACCAAAATATTAGAAATCTTGTAGTAAAAGATCTTAATATTTTTATTGATTTGCATAAAGATGCACAAATAGGAAATAACATTTCTATGTTTACATTAAACTGAGAATTTTTTAGAATCATGTGTAATGAAGTAAATGAGAAGTTCAAGATTTGCACAGCTAAAATAAATGTTATTACTACTTAGATGATATAATTGGTTTTTTTTTGCTGCTAACAAGTATGAATCATCTTTAATTTATTTCATTATGCACATAGAATTTGCCACTTGGAGTGATCTAGGTGGCCATGACAACTCAGAGTTAAAATTTCAATTCAGCATACTATGATGTCACCATAAATAGATCAGTGTCATATAGTTTCAAAATATAGTATTATTAAATCTATTGTTTATTAGGAAAATCATAGGGGGTATTTTTTGATAAAGGGTATTATTTTAATATCAAGAAGGTATACACTAGGCCTCTACAACAAATCAATATCTCATGTGCAATAAGTCGGATATGACGTTTATTAGCAAACATTTATGATGCATTATTAAAATCCATATTACTTGAAATCACATAATATAAATTATGAATTTATTTTTCAGACCCTTTCATTATATTGAAAAAGATCCCTCGCATTTGTGAGGGCCACCATGCTAGTTATGAAATAATAGTAGGTACAGATGGCCTACTTTTACTACCAATCTCAGTAATCGGATTTCCAAACTTAAGTTTCGTTAGCAAATTCCAAACCATTAGGTTGGAGTAAGAATTGGATTATATTTAAGCTACAATGGAACATTTTTATTTCGTTAAAAGCTTGTAAATAAATATTTTTGAAAGTTTAATAAATAGCTAATATAAAGACAAATAAGATTATTAACATGGTTAATTTTATTTAGATTCTCAAATAGAAATTTTTATTGTAACTATTTAAGATAGAAAGACAAACAAGAAACACATACTTAACACAACTGTTCATGCTTATTATTATCAGTCCACAACACCTAGCCAGGAGGTGCAGTCTGACCAAACCACGTGCTATGCACACACCTGAACCCGTGACACATGAACATGGATGTATATGCCGCTGGTGACCCATATCTATCCTACTCCGTCCGTGACTCTAGCTTCTCTTTTCTCATTCACAAAAGAAAGCTTCCCCTTTCTCTTCTCTTTGAGTGAGGCCATGGAAACTTGTTGTCACGGTGATAACAAGGCAGTGTTGGAGAGGCATGGACGGATGCAACGATTGTCCGATGCTTTGATGGTGAGAGACGAACCTGGACGCAAGCCTGACAGGCGATTGCTCCGGTGTGTTGCCGTAGCACAAGAGCTTTGGACAACCTGAACATGCAGTAGAAAAAGTCAATTCAGAAGGTGCCTTCCTTTTGTACTCTGTTTCTCTACAACCTAGGTGTGTTTTTGTTCTTTGAATTGAATGGTCATGACACCAGCAATCAAAGTCTGTGGCAGTAAATTTTTGAAAGGATTTTATTTTGAGAAAAGGGTTTCCCTGGCTCCATTGACATGCAACCAAAATAGATCTGATACATCATTACATATGGGGTATAACATCCCATAGAAGAACAACTTCGGTATTTGGAGAGAGTGGATATAGGATAGATATGCTAGCATCCAATTACATTGAGCATTACATACCTAATTACTTGTAAGTTACAGCAGGAACCATATATCCAAATACCAACAAAAATATACCTTTTTTTTTAAATGAGTGTTTTATTACTCAAAGCAATGTTTACACCCGGCCTCTGCATAACTAGGATGCACACAACCGAAAATCCTCTCAAGTTACAACCAGAAGTAAACAGAAAACAAGTACAAACGTATACATGGCACAACAGGCTGTGACTATGATAACTCTAATCGTAAGTCACGCTGTCATCCATGTCTAGAAAAAATATCTCGCGCCACGGCGTCCAAACGCCTACACCCTTTCGCAAAGAAGTCTCGGAACTCCATCCGCTGAAGAATTATCCATGATCGCAGGATTGTCGTGGCCCGGAAGATAACCTGCAATGGAGAAGACATCATATTATTAAAAATCTTGTCATTTCTACATAGCCATAGCGACCAAATAATGGCAAGCGCTCCCACCCTAAAAATAACAGAAAAATACCTACATCAAAGAAAAATAACAAATGAAAAGAGGAAACCATATGATTCTGGGAGAAAAGATAGGTTACCAATGCACAACAAAACTTTTAGAATTCAGAATGGTCAATGGAAAAACATTTTTTATCGATAAATATATCAGGACGAATAGAGCGGCAATAATAATTAGTTCTGGTGGGATAGTATAAACTTCATTGGAAGTGAATGTGTGTATAAATATAACACATAGGTTTATTTCTTGGCGAAAACAAACTCATCACAATCATGTTATGCCTAAGGCAAAAGAAATAATAACTATATTTGATCCATGGAAATATAAGAATATTCTATTCTGAAATCAATAATAGAACTATGCACATACCTTTTATCACAACTTAATATTTCAATGCATAAATACTTCACAATCATTTACAAACACTTGTTTCCTGCATCTTATCGCATCAGTCAAGCACCTTGGGTATCCATACCAGGATATATTCCCACACTAAACATCCAACCAAAAAGTATTATGGCTACCAATAAAGCTATTTAAACCCATTGCATCATTTTTTTATAAGAATATGTTCAAGTACCTACGCACAACAGTAGGTGTGGATCTTCGTTCGCAACAGCAACTGGGCTCTCCTTTTCCTCTGGGCTTCACCTTTCATGGAGAACAATGACATAGTTCAACACCATCCTAGTCGTTCCTACTGTAAGACGCCACCACATTCTTCTATTCATCAAGTATTTGACACAAAATTTCCTTTTAGAGAGGATTTTGAGGTCCATATCTATAATTCGTCCAACACCAATGCAAATATGAATATACAAGTTGCCTTCTATAAAGGTCTTGCTCTGCTCATGTTGGACCTGTGTCAATTTGGAATTCTATTTGCTATGTTTACATTCCATGGTTCACACTTTGGCTTGTTCAGTATTGAACCTTTGTTATTTGCATGTGTTTATCAGGTGAACTTGAGGCCTTCTTGGAGTGATTTATATTTTATTTATAGATAGACGAAGTCCTGCTTGCTATATATATTACTATATAAGATGTTTTAAGATCACCATGTAGTAGTCTTTTGATTGTTTCCTTTTTTATTTTAATATATATTATATTTAACATAAAAAAGTTTACAAATGATTTTTGAGATAGCAGTAGTTCTTAGTTCCAACAAGTAAACATAACTTGGTCTACCGGTAGTTGCATACAGTGCCTAGCATGTTCTGTAGATTGGGACTCTAGAGAAACATGCATATCCAACATTGGATGAGCTAACTTCAAAGATCAGTATATTGAATCTTTTTGGGTGATTTAGGAAATTAAGACCAGTCTCAGGGTAATTTCTAGACGTGTGCAGATGGTAGGCCATCTAGCTTATTCGTCATTCCAATCTATTTCATGTAATTAAATCTTCTCATTGATTTTCTGTTGTGTCATACTATCGTGCGTAGGTGGTACCAAATTTGTTTCATTCTGCTGGCTACTTTTGATATTAGTAATTTTTTAACTTATCAGTTGAAGGGAACATTATCTCTCAGAAGAGCCCACTGATTTCTAGCGAAGCTTGGAAAAGTTCTCCCAAATTGAAATGTTTTTCATTGGAGTCAACTATTTGATGAAATGTTCCTTCTTATTCAGAACAATGCTATCTTCTATACCCCTGGTTTTCTAGATTGGTTCAAAATTACTAATTTGCTAACCATATTACATATCGCTGCAATAAAACAAAAAAAATTCTAAGTAAAAAATCATACTACTTCGATTGTTTCAAAATAAAAGCAGTGTAAACTAAAATTCAATCTATTTACTCTTGAGATTTGCGTCTAAGTAAAATACCATACTACTTCGATTGTTTTAAAATAAAAGCAGTGTAGACTAAAATTCAAGCTATTTACTTTTGAGATTAGATTTTTGGGGGAATAACCTGGACAAGGTGGTGGCAAACGTCAGAAGATGGTTGGTGCTTTGCAAGTATGCTCACACTTCACTGTTGGACAGTAACCTTCTGCTGCAATAAAAGAAAGGGGTGACTTGTTGCCAATGTCCTAGAGATGAATTATGCAAGCTTCATGAGCTGGAGTGTTCCCCTCCTCTAGAGTAGCTTTTGAGTTGTTCTCCTTAAATCTCCTGTTACCTTATGATTGATGGTTGAGCTCAGACAGAGGTAGAGGCGGAGAAGGATCCGCGGATGAAGAAAGATGTGAACGGGAAGATCGGATCCAGAAGCCCTCTACATCGTCATCAAAGTGAGCCACCAAGGCGTCCTCGACAAGTGCAGTCCGGCAAGGGCACCTCCTCTCTCCTTGCTTCAGATTTTGAAGGTAGTTCAAACACATAAGTAAAAGATTACCTCAGCAAAGATACTGACTATGTGGTCCAAGAAATTTTGCATCCAACCTGCACATATGTACATGTTATATAAATTGTGAAAGAACATAGATGTTTCTGTGATGCTAAGAGAAGAGAGTGGATACCTCTAGTCCATTGAACAGAGCTACAACTTCTGCTTATTTTGTCATCTTTCAAACAATCGGACCATGTTGGAATGACCCGAGAACCACCTATAGATTCAGTCTGATTTAGGGATGTGGTATTGCTATCTGCCGTGCATAACATAGATAGTTGCATGTAAAAAGCAGAGTAGTTCGGACCTGCGTTTCTATGGCCTATTACCCGGTGACTCGCTGAGGTAGTATTTCACCCCGAGCTGCTTGGAGTAATAATAGCCTGTAGCCAAAAGCAACCCTGAAATTTCATGGAAACCAAGAGGTAGCTCACTCCATAAGTAAACTGACGATATAAATTCAAAAATAGAAAGTAAAAAAAAACAAAGAGAAAAACGAAGAAACATAAAGAATCTCACATGTGCCAAATGATCCTGCTACGTACCATCCACCGATGGCCAAGGAGACTCAGAGGATGCCATGGGGCTTACTTGCAGTCATTATTCAACCATAGCTAGGGAGATTGAAACATATGTCACCGAATCTGAACAAAAGAAAAGGCATCAATGAAGTAGCTGGGGAAACCATGTCTTGATATTAAGAGAATCCTTTGAATATCAAGAATCATGGAGACAAACATGATACTTATATACTAACACTTGGAATTATTACTCTTGATTTAATACTAATTATTAAACTTCATGGAGTAACCGGAACTTTCTGAAAGTTTGCAATAGGACTTTTAAACTTTAGATTAACACTTCAAAACAATACGATACCAGTTCGTAAAGTAACTAACCAGAATTCTATAGTTCTATCATCTCAATTATAACTAAGCGCAAGGTGGTAAACGGATGCCAATGACTACAACAACTATGCAAATTCACTTTGATTTAGTTTATGATAAATTGAGTTCTAATTAATAATTAAATTAATCTAGGTGAACTCCCACTCAAAACAATATCCCTCACATTATTTTAGTGATCACACGAACCAAATCCACCACATCAAAACCGATCATCACAAGAGTTGATATAGCTTCAATGGCGAACAATCAACATGTTCATCATATCTACTATATGACTCATGCTTTACCTTTCGGTAATCCGTGTTCCTGAGGCCATGTCTGTACATGCTAGGCTCGTCAAGATCAAACCTTAGTTTCTGCATGAGCAAATCTGGCTTGCTCATGTTGTATACACTTGCAGAATCTAACACACCCGATCATCACGTGGTGCTTCGAAACAACAAGCTTTAGCAACGGTGCTAACTAAGGGTGAACACTTTATGACTTGAAATTCATGTGCATGAGGGATCATCTTATAATGCTACCGTCGTCTACTAAGCAATACAAGATGCATAAAGGATTAACATCACATGCAATTCAATAATATGTGATATGATATGGCCTTTCTGTTGGGAATATGCCCTAGAGGCAATCATGTATGATGATGTTTCCCATTGTATTCATAAAGTTATTAAGTAGTCCTTGTATAAACATCTGATGTGTATCATTGAATATGTGATTCAGTTGTGGAACTATGCATTCATGTTGTTTGTACTAAATATCCTTGGTCATTGAGGTTGTGCTGGACACACAACTTAGACCAATGTGAAAGTTGGCTTGATGACTCGGTTCCACTTGTCATGGGCATGGAGATGCTATTCCAACTTACACAGACTAGGCTAAAGAGTTTAGCGAGTCGGATTGACCCATATTGAGGTACAACGAACTAAGCTGTCATTTGTATATCTCAATCAATGTAATCCTTAGACCTGAGGTTGTTGCATAGTCCGAGTTGAGGATCACCGACTTAGGTTACATCAACGCTGATCCGAATCGGGCGATTATAAAAGCGAGTTGGTCGACCGAGAATCAACTGCGTGATGTGAATAACCAAGATGGGATTTTGCCCTCCACTCGGAGAGATATTCTGGGCCCTCTCGTGAGATATGATTGGAAAGCATGGCCATGCGCGACTCGGTTAAGTGTTAACCGAGGCGATCGGCTAAGAGTTAGTCGGGTGAATCACTTATCTCGGATCGAGAAGAGTTGGACTATTTAAGGGATGACATATATTCGCCTATAGTCGACAAGGTATATCGTGAGGCAAAGGGACTCGGGCGTAAGTCGCATTGGAAACAAGTCGTCATGACTCTTTGGTACTTGGGAATCGGTATGTTCGCTAGGAGCCGATGCCGATTGATCGATTGAGTTGGACTCAATCGTGTCCAAGTAGCCATGAGCCCTGGGGTCACACACTTAAGAGCGGGAGCAGGTTCGATTGGATCCGAATCATATAATCTGGTTGGGTTGGACCTAAACCAGATTAGGGATGATTAGTGAGTTGGACTCACGGTTACTAATGTTATATGGGCTTTAGTGAATGGGTGTGAGCGAGCCCACGTTCACTCCTATATATAGTGGAGCACGTAACCCATAAGGGTTAATCGTTGTTGTTAGGTTATTCCATGTGTTGGAAACCCTAGCTCCACAATGATCCGGCCATGTAACGAACCTAGCGATTCGCCGGCGCCTCCTCCTTATGCGTGTGGATACCGAGAGGTCTTTGTCGCGATCAGCACCAGGACGATCGGATCGCGAGGACTTTGCATCAAGCCGGCGCGCTTCATCGAATCTGCAATCGCGCGTCTAGTGGTAAACCTCGTGGCCTTCTACCTCAGCTAGATCTTGGGATCACCACGTTAGAGGAAAAAGTTTTGTTTTATCTCTGCGTGGCCCAACACTTTCTTCTTTGTGCTTCCGATCTCCATCTTCAAGCACGGACATGATCTCCATCATCATCGGCATTGCATCAAGGTCAATGACGCTTCTCCATGGTTGTCATCCACTGGCTTCAACTATTACAACTAATTTGAATAGACACGCGGGTCTTAACATAAATTAAAGACAACCATATGGCTCCTGCCGGTTGCCAACTTACAATAAGGAACATTGCATACATCATATATAATCACAATCATGGCCATATCACATCACAGCACACCCCTGCAAAACAAAGTTAGACGCCTCTACTTTCTTTGCATATTTTACGTGGTTTGGGGCTTTCAATAAGTGTCGTTCTAACTTACGAACAAGAACCACAACATTGATACTAGTATTGTTAATCACCCGTTGTAAATTAGATCTTAACTATGCTAGGAGAAACAGGCACCCGCAAAGCCACTTATGCAATACAAGTTGCATGTCAAGCGTGGAGCAAGTCTCATGAACGATGTCATGTAAAGTTAGCGGGCCTTCATCCCAACATACCGCAAGATGCAAAGTACACAAGAAGCAATCGACAATAGAAGCATCACGCCCACAATGACCATTGTGTTCTACTGTCTCAGATCTACATATAGACACGACTACGATACCCTTGTAGGGTTCGTAGCATGGAAAACAAAATTTTCTATCGCATACAAACAAACAAGCCAAGATCTATTTACTAGATTGTAGCGATTCAATGGAATAACTTACCTCGAAGATTCCAAAGTGTTTAACGAGAGCGGATTCGTGGGTGATGTAGTCGTACTCTTTCATATATCAAGATCGTGACGATCCTTCCGTGCTCGTTAAGCAGCGCTTCCGTAATCGGTCTACGTTCGATTTTCGGCGAAGACCTTCCTCTCCTTGTTCCAGCGAGCAGCGGAGGTTGTAGCACTCTCCTCGCGATTCCGGCACAATGGCGTGGTGCGGAGTAGAGGGAGATCCCGCAGGCTTCGCCTTAAGCCGGGAGCGAGTATGGTGGAGTATGAGAGAGCTATTAGTGGTCTAGGATTAGACACACCAATTAGAAGGCTCTAAACCATGAGCTAGAGCAATTAGAAGCTCTAAACCAAAACGGCTCTAAACCGGAGATTAGAGGATAGGAACTTGTGTGTCTAGAGGAGGCCCCTGCCCTCCTTTTATAGGTGGGAGGGCGGCCAAGGGAGGAGTCCCTCCCAAGTCGGCCTTGGTTGGCCTTGGCCGGCTTGGAGGGACTCCTCCCCAAGTCGGTTCCAACCACCTCTTGCTTGTTTCCACAGTTTCCTGTTTTAGCCGTTTGACTTTCAAAATGGCCATTTGACTTTTTCTGTTTTAGGATTCAATTTAATCCTTTATTTGGAACAACAAGAACACTTAGTACATGATGCAATCATTCCAATATGCAATGACACATTCATGTACCCTTCCCCCAGTCTTGGGACATTCCGAACCTTCTAGAACATTCGATGAAAACACGGAATCATTCCCGAACTCCGGCAGGACTTTCCTTATATGAATCTTATTCTCCGGACCATTCCGGATCACCTCGTGATATCCCGGATCCCATCCGAGACTCCGAACAACATTCGGTCTCTTTCTCATAATACCATAACTACTCAAACAACGTCTAATCCTTAAGTGTGTCTCCCTACGGTTCGTGAATTATGCGGACATGATCGAGACACTTCTCTGATCAATAACCAATAGAGGAATCTGGAAATTCATATGGCTCCCACATATTTCTATGATTACTTTGCGATCGAATGAACCACTTACATACGATACCAATTTCCCTTTGTCTCACGATAGTTTACTTATCCGAGGTTATGATCGTCGGTATCTCTGCATACCTAGTTCAACCTCGTTACCGATAAGTACTCTTTTATCGTTCCCGTGATATGTGATCCCTTGTGAGCCAGTCACATGTTTGCAAGCTAATTGGATGACATTCTACCGAGAGGGCCTAGAGTATATCTATCCGTCATATGGATGGACAAATCCCACTCTTGATCCATGTGTTTCAACCAATACTTTCTGAACACTCAATGCCACCTTTATAGCCACTCTGTTACGGTGTGGTGTTTGATGACATCAAAGCATCCATCCGGAAAAGGTGATATGCATGATCTCATGGTCGAAGGAATTAGGTTGCTATGTATCAGAAAGCATATAGCAATTGAACTATTTAAATGACTTGATCTTTATGCTACGCTTATCTATAGGAGTATGTCCATCACATCATTCTCCTAATGATATGACCCTATTGTTAATAACATCTCTATGTTCATGATCAGGAAACCATGATCATATATTAACCAACAAGCTAGTTTAACAAGAGGCTTTACTAGGGACTCTTATTTTAGTTTACAAATCACACAAGTATTAATGTTTCCGGTTAATACAATTATAGCATGGTATGTAAACATTTATCATAAGTGTGAAGATATGATAATAACCACTTTATTATTGCCTCTTGGGCATATCTCCAACAGTCTCCCACTTGCACTAGAGTCAATAATCTAGTTTCAAAACTTTGTGTATTCAACACCTATGGCTTTCCCGTGTTGTATGTACACGATTGCTAGTGGTCAAATGATCTCCGGATCTGACACTTCCAGGTCCGTGTGTAATTGCATGTCTTTGCGTCTCTACGCATCACTCATTCTCTAATGAGATGGATTTGTATAAATTTGGTCTTTCGGTGTGACCTTTAGCTCTTTGGGTTTAAAACATGTTGATAATATTGTCGCACAATATATCTTCATAGTATTATCCCACTGTGAACTACACCTAGTTTGATAACAAACTAGTTGACACAAATGCCCTCTTTTGATGCTAAAATAGCAGTCATATACTTATCCTTTTGTTGTAGTATCAGTCACAATGTCTTAACTTTGGAACTCATCCAAATCCATTATGGAACTTACTTTCCATTATATTGTGCCACCCTTAGTTTAGATTGAGATAAACTTAATTTGTATTTTGTGACAAAACTAGTATCAATGTAGTACTTTTACAATGAAATAACCATCTATTTGTCACTTCTACAAATATTATACTCTTAGTTCTTCCAAAAGATCATAAGAATATCCTTACTATTGTCCAATGATCATCTTACAAATCATTCTGGTATATGCTCACAACATTTAGAGCATAGGACATATCTGGATTTGTACATATCACAGTATGATTGATATAAATACTCTTTGTGATTTCATACATCAAGTATCAATCTATACTTGATTATTTGTTTCACTTTACCAAATTTCAATACACTTGAATATATCATCAACATTGAACTCATTCAATCCTTTCTGTGCGACAAGAACCTCTCTTGTAGTTTCTATATTGAACTCATTCAATATATTGTCTATGTACTTACGCACAACCATATTAGCGTCTATTGATGCCAAATATTTGGGTTTTGCCTAAGTCTTTCATCGGGATGAAATTCTTAATATGTGTTAATAAAAGATACATTATTTCCAATCAACAATATGTCTTCCACATAATGTATTAGAAACATGTCTTAGCGCTCCCACTTAATTTCTTGCAAATGCAAGCATCTCCATCGTCTCTGATGAACTTTTAAACTCCTTTAACAGTTTCATCACAGTGAAGATTCCAACTCCGCGATGCTCACTTTAACCATTGAAGTTTGCATATCCTTTTAGCATCCTTTTGAATTAACAAAACCCTATGGACCGTGTTATGCACATGTCCTAGGTAACGATTCTATTAGAAGAACTTGTTTTGTTTATTCAACTACCATATAACAAATTATATGTAGTGTTTGCTACATTAATCCGTCTAGACTAAATATCACTATGAAAAATCAAATCTTGTCATAGTCAACCTTTGAACATTTTGTGAACTCTTTCCCAACATGTCGACTATTTTATAGATGTAAAACATCCATGTCTATTTCTTTATAGATCCAAACACAACTGTAAGGTCTTACACCTTTCTCGAGGGTCCTTCAAGTTCAAAACTTGATTTCTCGTGTATGGAACTATCACGGATTTTATGGCTTCAAGCCATTTGGCCAGTCGGGCCCATCATCGCTTCTTTGCATGTAGTCGGTTCATTATTCTCAAATAATGATTCAACCCTCAAATCTTGGTATTTGATTGTTTACCCGATCTACTTGTTTCAATAGGAACTTAGATCTCCGTGACCACAACCTTTGAGGCACGTGAGCCATGAGCATTATTGCCTCCGGAACACTTTTTCGGTCTTTCGCAACTTTGCACATATAGCTAAGGTTCCTTTAACCTTATCAAAGTTCTATTGTCCTCCACTTTTTCACGAAAAATTCCTTCCCAAAGAAACTTGGCGTTCTAGCGACAAACACTTTTGTCTCGGTGTTATGGAGGAATACTCAAGTTATACAAAGACAGGTTCATCCGACTTTGGTTGCAAACATATTTCTTATGCATAGCAAACCATTGTTTAAGAAAGGACAACTTGGGTTTTATCCCAAACCATAACTTTATATGGTGTCATTTCAACGGCTTATGAAGGAGCTCTTTTCGGTGGAAACGGTAATCTCTAAAGCTTTTAATCTTTAAAATATAATGGCAGTTTTATGAATTATACCTTTGATCTTACCATGTCAAACAAGGTTTAATTACATATCTCGAACGCTCCATACCCTTATGGTGTTTCGGGAAATGCAAATCCACAGAACGATTCCTTAAATCTTAGGTATTATGCTAAACTCTGTAACTCAAATATCTTCCTTTATGATCTTTATCATAAACTGTTTATATTCTTGTTACAATGATTTTGCACTTCATCTTGAAAGTCTTTGAACTTTTCAAATGTTTCACACTTCATCCTTATTAAGTAAATATTCATATATTCACTCAAAATTTCGGAAAAAGCAAATGAAGTTAAAATCCATCGCTCTTGACTACACTTAATGGACTTCGTACAACAATATGTACAAATTCTAATAAGCTAGTCTTTCGTTCCCTTTTGGCCTATGAACGAAGTTTCAATTATCTCTAGGAAAGTTTCACAAGTGTCATTTGATCAACAATCAAAAGACTCCAAAATTCCATCCACATGGAGTTTCTTCATGTTTTCTTTTCAGTATAATTTAAACGGCGATGTCACTTCCTAACTGATCTTTCAATCAATTTGTCTTTCGACATCTTTAGCACTAGTTTTATGGATGTGATGTCTCCAACGAGATTTGCGAATCCATCTTTTATGGATTACGGCAATTATTTGAACAACCCTTTTGTTCTCATAATACCTGATAAAACAAATCTTTGAAGGCAAGCTTTGATGTTTAACGAGCAACACAATAACCCTTTATTTGTTCTCGATGAACATCATCACATATTCTTTTGCTAATTACTTAGGCCCATAGTTCATGAATTACATTTGTTCGTATGACGATTCATACCAACAAATTCAGTATTAAATATGAACCACATTGTTTAATAAGCAAAGAATATAGCCATAACATGTATATCATCTATATACTTAAACTGAACAATTCTAGTTTTTTCCTTTCTGCCATATATTTATGAGATTCTCTTTCAGTATTTCCTTTTCTGTTTGAAAGAATCTATCAACATCAATAGTGGAGTCATACATATGACACATGTAGGGGTTCGTAGCATGGAAAACAAAAAATTTCTATCGCATACAAACAAACAAGCCAAGATCTATCTACTAGATTGTAGCAACGAGTCGATAGAGGAACTCACCCTCGAAGATTCCAAAGCGGTTAACGAGAGCAGATTCTCGTGGGTGATGTAGTACTCTTTCGATCTCAAGATCGCGTGAGCGATCCTTCCGCGCCACGTTCCGGCGGCTCCCGTGGTCGGTCACACGTTCGATTACTCGACGAAGACCTTCCTCTCCTTGTTCCAAAGAGGCGGAGGTTGTAGCACTCTCCTCGCGATTCCGGCGACTGGCGTGGTACAGGAAGTAGAGGGAGATCCCAGGCTTCGTCTTAAGCGAGCGAGTATGGTGGAGTATGAGAGAGAGCTATTAGTGGTCTAGGGATTAGACACACCAATTAGAAGGCTCTAAACCAGGCTAGAGCAATTAGAAGCTCTAAACCAAAGCGGCTCTAAAGGAGATTAGAGGATAGGAACTTGTGTGTCTAGAGGAGGAGGCCCTGTCCCTCCTTTTTAGTGGGAGGGGCCAAGGGAGGAGTCCCTCCCAAGTCGGCCTTGGTTGGCGCCGGCTTGGAGGGACTCCTCCCCAAGTCAGTTCAACCACCTCTTGCTTGTTTCCACAGTTTCCTGTTTCCCACAGTTTCTGTTTAGCCGTTTGACTTTCAAGGCGGTTTGACTTTTCAGTTTTTGGAACAGCAAGAACACTTAGTACATGATGCAATCATTCAATATGTAATGACACATTCATGTACCCTCCCCCCGAGTCTTAGGACAATCCGAACCTTCTAAAACATTCCCGATGAAAACACGGAATCATTCCCGAACTCAAAGCAGGACTTTCCTTATATGAATCTTATTCTCCGGACCATTCGGATCACCTCGTGATATCCGGATCCCATCGAGACTCGAACAACATTGGTCTCTTTCTCATAATACCATAACTACTCAAACAACGTCGAATCCTTAAGTGTGTCTCCCTACGGTTCGTGAATTATGCGGACATGATCGAGACACTTCTCCGAACAATAACCAATAGAGGAATCTGGAAATTCATATGGCTCCCACATATTTCTATGATTACTTTGCGATCGAATGAACCACTTACATACGATACCAATTTCCCTTTGTCTCACGATAGTTTACTTATCCGAGGTTATGATCGTCGGTATCTCTGCATACCTAGTTCAACCTCGTTACCGATAAGTACTATTTTATCGTTCCCGTGATATGTGATCCCTTGTGAGCCAGTCACATGCTTGCAAGCTAATTAAATGACATTCCACCGAGAGGGCCCAGAGTATATCTATCTGTCATATGGATGGACAAATCTCACTCTTGATCCATGTTTTCAACCAATACTTTCCGAACACTCAATGCCACCTTTATAGCCACCCAGTTACGGTGTGGTGTTTGATGCCATCAAAGCATCCATCCGGTAAAGGTGATATGCATGATCTCATGGTCGAAGGAATTAGGTTACTATGTATCAGAAAGCATATAGCAATTGAACTATTTAAATGACTTGATCTTTATGCTACGCTTATCTATAGGAGTATGTCCATCACATCATTCTCCTAATGATATGATCCTGTTGTTAATAACATCTCTATGTTCATGATCAGGAAACCATGATCATATATTAACCAACAAGCTAGTTTAACAAGAGGCTTTACTAGGGACTCTTATTTTAATTTACAAATCATACAAGTATTAATGTTTCCGATTAATACAATTATAGCATGGTATGTAAACATTTATCATAAGTGTGAAGATATGATAATAACCACTTTATTATTGCCTCTTGGGCATATCTCCAACAGTCTCCCACTTGCACTAGAGTCAATAATCTAGTTTCAAACCTTTTTGTATTCAACACCTATGGCTTTCCGGTGTTGTATGTACACGATTGCTAGTGGTCATGATCTCGGATCGACACTTCCAGTCGTGTGTAATTGCATGTGTTTGCGTCTCTACGCATCACTCATTCTCTAATGAGATGGCTTTGTATAAGTTTGGTCTTTCGGTGTGACCTTTAGCTCTTTGGGGTTAAAACATGTTGATAATATTGTCGCACAATATATCTTCATAGTATTATCCCACTGTGAACTACACCTAGTTTGATAACAAACTACTTGACACAAATGCCCTCTTTTGCTTGCTAAAATAGCAGTCATATACTTAGCCTTTTGTTGTAGTATCATCACAATGTCTTTAACTTTGGAACTCATCTAAATCCATTATGGAACTCACTTTCCATTATATTGTGCCACCTTTAGTTTAGATTGAGATAAACTTAATTTGTACTTTGTGACAAAGCTAGTATCAATGTAGTACTTTTACAATGAACTAACCATCTATTTGTCACTTCTACAAATATTATACTCTTAGTTCTTCCAAAAGATCATAAGAATATCCTTACTATTGTCCAATGATCATCTTACAAATCATTACGGTATATGCTCACAACATTTAGAGCATAGGACATATCTGGATTTGTACATATCACGATATGATTGATATAAATACTCTTTGTGATTTCATACATCAAGTATCAATCTATACTTGATTATTTGTTTCACTTTACCAAATGTCAATACACTTGAATATATCATCAACATTGAACTCATTCAATCCTTTACGTGCGACAAGAATCTCTTGTAGTTTCTATATTGAACTCATTCAATATCTTGTCTATGTACTTATGGCACAACCATATTAGCGTCTATTGATGCCAAATATTTGGGTTTTGCCTAAGTCTTTCATCGGGATGAAATTCTTAATATGTGTTAATAAAAGATACATTATTTCCAATCAACAATATGTCTTCCACATAATGTATTAGAAACATGTCTTAGCGCTCCCACTTAATTTCTTGCAAATGCAAGCATCTCCATCGTCTCTGATGAACTTTTAAACTCCTTTAACAGTTTCATCACGTTGAAGATTCCAACTCATGATGCTCACTTTAACCATTGAAGTTTGCATATGCTTTTAGCATCCTTTTGAATTAACAAAACCCTATGGACCGTGTTATGCACATGTCCTAGGTAACGATTCTATTAGAAGAACTTGTTTTGTTTATTCAACTACCATATAAAAAATTATATGTAGTGGTTGCTACATTAATCCGTCTAGACTAAATATCACTATGAAAGATCAAATCTTGTCATAGTCAACATTTGAACATTTTGTGAACTCTTTCCTAACATGTCGACTATTTCATAGATGTAAAACATCCATGTCTATTTCTTTATAGATCCAGACACAACTGTAAGGTCTTACACCTTTCTCGAGGGTGATTCAAGTTCAAAACTTGATTTCTCGTGTATGGAACTATCACGGATTTTATGGCTTCAAGCCATTTGGGTCGAGGCCCATCATCGCTTCTTTGCATGTAGTCGGTTCATTATTCTCAAATAATGATTCAACCCTCAAATCTTGGTATTTGATTGTTTACCCGATCTACTTGTTTCAATAGGAACTTAGATCTCGTGACCACAACCTTTGAGGCACGTGAGCCATGAGCATTATTCTTGCCTCGGAACACTTTTTCGGTCTGCAACTTTGCACATATAGCTAAGGTTCCTTTAACCTTATCAAAGTTCTATTGTCCTCCCACTTTTCTTTTCACGAAAAATTCCTTCCCAAAGAAACTTGGCGTTCTAAGCGACAAACACTTTTGTCTCTAGTGTTATGGAGGAATACTCAACAGTTATACAAAGACGAGTTCATCCGACTTTGGTTGCAAACATCTTTCTTATGCATAGCAAACCATTGTTTAAGAAAGGACAACTTGGGTTTTATCCCAAACCATAAATTTATATGGTGTCATTTCAGCGGATTATGATGGATCTCTTTTCGATTGGAAAAGCGGTAATCTCTAAAGCTTTTAATCTTTAAAATATAATGGCAGTTTATGAATTATACCTTTGATCTTACCATGTCAAACAAGGTTTAATTACATATCTCGAGCGCTCCATACCCTTATGGTGTTTGGAAATGCAAATCACGAACGATTCCTTAAATCTTAGGTATTATGCTAAACTCTGTAATTCAAATATCTTCCTTTATGATCTTTATCATAAACTGTTTATATTCTTGTTACAATGATTTTGCACTTCATCTTGAAAGTCTTTTAACTTTTCAAATGTTTTATACTTCATCCTTATTAAGTAAATATTCATATATTCACTCAAAATTTCGGAAAAAGCAAATGAAGTTAAAATCCATCGCTCTTGACTACACATAATGGACTTTGTACAACAATATGTACAAATTCAATAAGCTAGTCTTCGTTCCTTTTGGCCTATGAGCGAAGTTTCAATTATCTCTAGGAAAGTTTCACAAGTGCCATTTGATCAAAAATCAAAAGACTCCAAAATTCCATCCACATGGAGTTTCTTCATGTTTTCTTTTCAAGATAATTTAAGCGGCGATGTCACTTCCTAAGTGATCTTTCAATCAATTTGTCTTTCGACATCTTTAGCACTAGTTTTATGGATGTGATGTCTCCAGCGAGATTTGCGAATCCATCTTTTATGGATTCTGACAATTATTTGAACAACCCTTTTGTTCTCATAATACACGATAAAACAAATCTTTGAAGGCAAGCTTTGATGTTTAACGAGCAACACAATAACCCTTTATTTGTTCTCGATGAACATCATCACATATTCTTTTGCTAGTTACTTAGGCCATTGTAGTTCATGAATTGTGTTGTTTCGTATGACGATTCACACCAACAAATTCAGTATCAAATACTTGAGAACCACATTGTTTAATAAGCAAAGAATATAGCCATAACATGTATATCATCTATATACTTAAAATGAACAATTCTAGTCTTTTCCTTTACGCCATATATTTATGAGATTCTCTTTCAAGATTTCCTTTTACATTTGAAAGAATCTATCAACATCAACAGTGGAGTCATACATATGACATATAGTCCAAAGCGTGTATAATTAAATACCAATGTCTTTGGACTTGCACTTTAGTAGATCACCATCATCAAATATTTGGTGTTCTTTCAAATTCCTTTCTTTAGTAATATCTTGGTGTAGTAAACATTTTACCTACATCAAATATTCACCCTTATCATGGAATCGTCCATGATCAAGCTCTGTTAGCTTATAACGATGAATTATGAGTATAATGTTGCTATCCAAAACCTTTTGGAGGATTAGGACAACAAGTGTCTCCAACCTTTTGCAAATTCTCATCAAATATGAGAACATGACTTTAGCCATATTATACTCTATCATGTTGCAACCAAAACTTCGTTTGAGATATCACAATATCTTCCACATCATGGTTTTACAAACAACTCTTTGGATCCTAGATAACCTTGATATTAAGACAATCCTTTGAATATCAAGAATCATGGAAACAAACATGATACTAACACTTGGAATTGTTACTCTTGATTTAATACTAATTATTAAACTTCATGGAGTAACCGAACTTCTTGAAAGTTTGCAACAGGACTTTTAAACTTTAGATTAACACTTCAAAACAATACGATACCGGTTAGTAAGTAACTAACGAATTCTATAGTTCTATTATCTCAATTATAACTAAGCGCAAGGTGGTAAGCGGATGCCAATGACTACAACAACTATGCAATTTCACTTTGATTTAGTTTATGATAAATTGAGTTCTAATTAATAATTAAATTAATCTAGGTGAACTCCCTCAAAACAATATCCCTCACATTGTTTTAGTGATCACACGAACCAAATCCACCACATCAAAACCGATCATCACGAGAGTTGATATAGCTTCAATGGCGAACAATCAACATGTTCATCGTATCTACTATATGACTCATGCTCTACCTTTCGTAATCCGTGTTCACGAGGCCATGTCTGTACATGCTAGGCTCGTCAAGATCAAACCTTAGTTTCTGCATGAGCAAATCTGGCTTGCTCACGTTGTATACACTTGCAGAATCTAACACACCCGATCATCACGTGGTGCTTTGAAACAACAAGCTTTAGCAACGGTGCTAACTAAGGGTGAACACTTTATGACTTGAAATTCATGTGCATGAGGGATCATCTTATAATGCTACCGTCGTCTACTAAGCAATACAAGATGCATAAATGATTAACATCACATGCAATTCAATAATATGTTATATGATATGGCCTTTCTTCTTTGTGCTTCCGATCTCCATCTTCAAGCACGAACATGATCTCCATCATCATCGGCATTGCATCAAGGTCAATGACGCTTCTCCATGGTTGTCGTCACGGCTTCAACTATTACAACTACTTTGAATAGACACTGGTCTTAACATAAATTAAAGACAACCATATGGCTCTGCCGTTGCCAACTTACAATAAGGAACATTGCATACATCATATATAATCACAATCATGGCCATATCACATCACAAGACACCCACAAAACAAAGTTAGGCCTCTACTTTCTTTGCATATTTTACGTGGTTTGGGGCTTTCAATAAGTGTCGTTCTAACTTACGAACAAGAACCACAACATTGATACTAGTATTGTTAATCACCGTTGTAAATTGGATCTTAACTATGCTAGGAGAAAGCAGGCACCCATAAAGCCACTTATGCAATACAAGTTGCATGTCAGCGTGGAGCAAGTCTCATGAGCGATGTCATGTAAGGTTAGCCGGGCGCTTCATCCCAACATACCGCAAGATGCAAAGTACACAAGAAGCAATCGACAATAAAAGCATCAACGCCCATAATGACCATTGTGTTCTACTCGTGCAACGGATCTACATATAGACACGGCTCGATACCCTTTGGGGGTTCGTAGCATGGAAAACAAAAATTTTCTATCGCATACAAACAAACAAGCCAAGATCTATCTACTAGATTGTAGCAAAGAGTCGATAGAGGAACTCACCCTCGAAGATTCCAAAGCGGTTAACGAGAGCAGATTCGCGTGGGTGATGTAGTCGTACTCTTTCCGATCTCAAGATCGCGTAGACGATCCTTCCGGCGCCACGTTCCGGCAGCGCTCCCGTAGTCGGTCACACGTTCGGTACTCGACGAAGACCTTCCTCTCCCTTGTTCCAGCAGGCAGCGGAGGTTGTAGCACTCTCCTCGCGATTCGGCGGCCTGGCGTGATGCAGGAAGTAGAGGAGATCATGAGCCGCCTTAAGCGGGCGAGGATGGTGGAGTATGAGAGAGAGCTATTAGTGGTCTAGGGATTAGACACACCAATTAGAAGGCTCTAAACCGCAGGCTAGATCAATTAGAAGCTCTAAACCAAAACGGCTCTAAACCGGAGATTAGAGGATAGGAACTTGTGTGTCTAGAGGAGGAGGCCTTGCCCCTCCTTTTATAGGTGGGAGGGGCGGCCAAGGGGAGGGGAGTCCCTCCCCAAGTCGGTCTTGGTTGGCGCGCCGGCTTGGAGGGACTCCTCCCCCAAGTCGGTCCCAAACACCTCTTGCTTGTTTCCCACAGTTTCCTGTTTCCCACAGTTTCATGTTATCCACAGTTTCCTGTTTTAGCCGTTTGACTTTCAAATTGGCAGTTTGACTTTTCAGTTTTGGAACAGCAAGAACACTAAGTACATGATGCAATCATTCAATATGTAATGACACATTCATGTACCCTCCCCCCCCGGAGTGCCGGACAATCCGGAACCTTCTAGAACATTCCCGATGAAAACACCAGAATCATTCCCGAACTCCGAAACGGGACTTTCCTTATATGAATCTTATTCTCGGACCATTCCGGATCACCTCGTGATATCCGGATCCCATCGAGACTCGAACAACATTCGGTCTCCTTCTCATAATACCATAACTACTCAAACAACGTCGAATCCTTAAGTGTGTCTCCCTACGGTTCGTGAATTATGCGGACATGATCGAGACACTTCTCCGAATAACCAATAGAGGAATCTGGAAATTCATATGGCTCCCTCATATTTCTCGATTACTTTGCGATCGAATGAACCACTTACATACGATACCAATTTCCCTTTGTCTCACGATAGTTTACTTATCCAGGTTATGATCGTCGGTATCTCTGCATACCTAGTTCAACTTCGTTACCGATAAGTACTCTTTTCTCGTTCCTGATATGTGATCCCTTGAGCCAGTCACATGCTTGCAAGCTAATTGGATGACATTCCGAGAGGGCCAGGAGTATATCTATCCGTCATATGGATGGACAAATCCACTCTTGATCCATGTGTTTCAACCAATACTTTCCGAACACTCAATGCCACCTTTATAGCCACCCGATTCACGGTGTGGTGTTTGATGCCATCAAAGCATCCATCCGGTAAAGGTGATATGCATGATCTCATGGTCGAAGGAATTAGGTTACTATGTATCAGAAAGCATATAGCAATTGAACTATTTAAATGACTTGATCTTTATGCTACGCTTATCTATAGGAGTATGTCCATCACATCATTCTCCTAATGATATGATCTTGTTGTTAATAACATCTCTATGTTCATGATCAGGAAACCATGATCATATATTAACCAACAAGCTAGTTTAACAAGAGGCTTTACTAGGGACTCTTATTTTAGTTTACAAATCACACAAGTATTAATGTTTCCGATTAATACAATTATAGCATGGTATGTAAACATTTATCATAAGTGTGAAGATATGATAATAACCACTTTATTATTGCCTCTTGGGCATATCTCCAACAAAACATAGTCCAAAGCGTGTATAATTAAATACCAATGTCTTTGGACTTGCACTTTGAAGTAGATCACCATCATCAAATATTTGGTGTTCTTTCAAATTCCTTTCTTTATTAATCTCTTGGTTTAGTAAACATTTTACCTACATCAAATATTCACCCTTATCATGGAATCGTCCATGATCAAGCTACTGTTAGCTTATAACGATGAATTATGAGTATAATGTTGCTATCCAAAACCTTTTGGAGGATTAGGACAACAAGTGTCTCCACCCTTTTGCAAATTCTCATCAAATATGAGAACATGAATTTAGCCATATTATACTCTATCATGTTGCAACCAAAACTTCGTTTCAGATATCACAATATCTTCCACACATCGTGGTTTAAAACAACTCTTTCGATCCTAGATAACCTTGATATTAAGAGAATCCTTTGAATATCAAGAATCATGGAAACAGAGACATGATACTTATATACTAACACTTGGAATTGTTACTCTTGATTTAATACTAATTATTAAACTTCATGGAGTAACCGAACTTCTTGAAAGTTTTAATAGGACTTTTAAACTTTAGATTAACACTTCAAAACAATACGATACCAGTTAAAAAGTAACTAACCAAAATTCTATAGTTCTATCATCTCAATTATAACTAAGCGCAAGGTGGTAAACGGATGCCAATGACTACAACAACTATGCAAATTCACTTTGATTTAGTTTATGATAAATTGAGTTCTAATTAATAATTAAATTAATCTAGGTGAACTCCCACTCAAAACAATATCCCTCACATTGTTTTAGTGATCACACGAACCAAATCCACCACATCAAAACCGATCATCATGAGAGTTGATATAGCTTCAATGGCGAACAATCAACATGTTCATCATATCTACTATATGACTCATGCTCTACCTTTCGGTAATCCATGTTCCTGAGGCCATGTCTGTACATGCTAGGCTCGTCGAGACCAAACCTTAGTTTCTGCATGAGCAAATCTGGCTTGCTCACGTTGTATACACTTGCAGAATCTAACACACCCGATCATCACGTGATGCTTCGAAACAACAAGCTTTAGCAACGGTGCTAACTAAGGGTGAACACTTTATGACTTGAAATTCATGTGCATGAGGGATCATCTTATAATGCTACCGTCGTCTACTAAGCAATACAAGATGCCTAAAGGATTAACATCACATGCAATCCAATAATATGTGATATGATATGGCCTTTCTTCTTTGTGCTTCCGATCTCCATCTTCAAGCACGGACATGATCTCCATCATCATCGGCATTGCATCAAGGTCAATGACGCTTCTCCATGGTTGTCGTCCACTGGCTTCAACTATTACAACTAATTTGAATAGACACGCGGGTCTTAACATAAATTAAAGACAACCATATGGCTCCTGCCGGTTGCCAACTTACAATAAGGAACATTGCATACATCATATATAATCACAATCATGGACATATCACATCACAGCACACCCCTGCAAAACAAAGTTAGACGCCTCTACTTTCTTTGCATATTTTACGTGGTTTGGGGCTTTCAATAAGTGTCGTTCTAACTTACGAACAAGAACCACAACATTGATACTAGTATTGTTAATCACCGTTGTAAATTGGATCTTAACTATGCTAGGAAACAGCACCATAAAGCCACTTATGCAATACAAGTTGCATGTCAAGCGTGGAGCAAGTCTCATGAGCGATGTCATGTAAGGTTAGCGGGCGCTTCATCCCAACATACCGCAAGATGCAAAGTACACAAGAAGCAATCGACAATAGAAGCATCAACGCCCACAATGACCATTGTGTTCTACTCTGTGCAACAGATCTACATATAGACACGGCTCGATACCCTTTGTAGGGTTCGTAGCATGGAAAACAAAAAATTTCTATCGCATACAAACAAACAAGCCAAGATCTATCTACTAGATTGTAGCAACGATTCGATGGAATAACTTACCCTCGAAGATTCCAAAGCGGTTAACGAGAGCAGATTCGCGTGGGTGATGTAGTCGTACTCTTTTCGATCTCAAGATCGCATAGACGATCCTTCCGGCGCCACGTTCCGGCAGCGCTCCCGTAGTCGGTCACACGTTCGGTACTCGACGAAGACCTTTCTCTCCCTTGTTCCAGCAGGCAGCGGAGGTTGTAGCACTCTCCTCACGATTCCGGCAGCACAACGGCGTGGTACCGGAAGTAGAGGGGAGATCCCTGAGGCTTAAGCCGGGCGAGTATGGTGGAGTATGAGAGAGCTATTAGTGGTCTAGGGATTAGACACACCAATTATAAGGCTCTAAACCGAGCTAGAGCAATTAGAAGCTCTAAACCAAAGCGGCTCTAAACAGGAGATTAGAGGATAGGAACTTACGTGTCTAGAGGAGGAGGCCCTGCCCTCCTTTTATAGGTGGGAGGGGCGGAGGGGAGTCCCTCCCAAGTCGCCTTGGTTGGTGGCCGGCTTGGAGGACTCCTCCCCAAGTCGGTTCCAACCACCTCTTGCTTGTTTCCCACAGTTTCCTGTTTTAGCCGTTTGACTTTTCTGTTTAGGATTCAATTTAATCCTTTATTTGGAACAGCAAGAACACTTAGTACATGATGCAATCATTCCAATATGTAATGACACATTCATGTACCTCCCCAGTCTTGGGACATTCGAACCTTCTAGAACATTCCGATGAAACACGGAATCATTCCCGAACTCCGAAGCAGGACTTTCCTTATATGAATCTTATTCTCCGGACCATTCCGGATCACCTCGTGATATCCGGATCCCATCGAGACTCAACAACATTCGGTCTCTTTCTCATAATACCATAACTACTCAAACAACGTCGAATCCTTAAGTGTGTCTCCCTACGGTTCGTGAATTATGCGGACATGATCGAGACACTTCTCGATCAATAACCAATAGAGGAATCTGGAAATTCATATGGCTCCACATATTTCTCGATTACTTTGCGATCGAATGAACCACTTACATACGATACCAATTTCCCTTTGTCTCACGATAGTTTACTTATCCAGAGGTTATGATCGGTATCTCTGCATACCTAGTTCAACCTCGTTACCGATAAGTACTCTTTTCTCGTTCCCGTGATATGTGATCCCTTGTGAGCCAGTCACATGCTTGCAAGCTAATTGGATGACATTCCATCGAGAGGGCCCAGAGTATATCTATCCGTCATATGGATGGACAAATCCCACTCTTGATCCATGTGTTTCAACCAATACTTTCTGAACACTCAATGCCACCTTTATAGCCACCCTGTTACGGTGTGGTGTTTGATGACATCAAAGCATCCATCCGGAAAAGGTGATATGCGTGATCTCATGGTCGAAGTAATTAGGTTACTATGTATCAGAAAGCATATAGCAATTGAACTATTTAAATGACTTGATCTTTATGCTACGCTTATCTATAGGAGTATGTCCATCACATCATTCTCCTAATGATATGACCCTGTTGTTAATAACATCTCTATGTTCATGATCAGGAAACCATGATCATATATTAACCAACAAGCTAGTTTAACAAGAGGCTTTACTAGGGACTCTTATTCTAGTTTACAAATCACACAAGTATTAATGTTTTCGGTTAATACAATTATAGCGTGGTATGTAAACATTTATCATAAGTGTGAAGATATGATAATAACCACTTTATTATTGCCTCTTGGGCATATCTCCAACAGTCGAGGTCCACGCCTAGCAGCGTCGAGGGGATCCTACTGTGAATGCCGCCGTGGCTTATCAGTATGTCTCATCTGCCAAAGTGGCACGAAACAATACCATGTGGAATGAAGCAACAATAGGTCATAAGATTAATGAAACAAAAAATCATAGTTCAGTATATGTTCAGTAATACTTGCATCACAAGTTCATAATGATATGATGTATACAATAAGAGATACTTAGGAAATGAAATACCAAATTAACCTAGAGAGGGGATATGCAATTTTATCCATGGAAATCACAATGCAGTCTACGCTTTGTGGTTAATTTCTTTTGGTGCCCATACCTGAAAAAACATCACATGTTTCAGGGAAAGACAATCTACATGATAAGAAAAGTTAAACTCCCGATGGCGTTTAAAATGATAGTACCCATACATTGTGCCATATAACAGTAGCATCATTGTTTAAATATCTCAACTGAACCAAAATACAAAAACCTACAACTATAATCCCTTTAGATCTCAAACAACAGATACACAAAAAAACAAAGCATGATATATCTGACATTTAAATCATTACTTTATAAATGAGATAAATGAGGCCTATTTTTAGAGCTGTGCGAGCAAATCCATAAGATTCCTCCAAGAACCTGCATTTCCATATTTACACTAAATAAGGCTATTCTTAGTACATGATGAATATGCAATGCATATTAACAATCAAACATGGGAGGATATAGATGCAACAGTAATTTTTTCTTTGAACAAAAGAAAGATCTTAAACTTTGAAAAGGTCTAACCATCATCTACTTCGACATCAAGATTTTGGCCCAATATTATTTACTCCCACTGGTACCAACTTTTTCTTCTTCCTCTAGAACACAAGTCAACTAAAAAACCAGAGGGTAAAATCAAGTATACGACCAAGAAAGAATGAATTAAATCAAGATGCAAGAGTACATTTAGTAGAACATGTGGGAAGTGCACCTATAAAACTAAAGCAAGATAGCAAAAAAGTGATCTTCACCGCTTGAACCTCGTACAGTAGAAATTCCTTCAATATCCAAAAAATTAGAGCCACTTAATTCAGTTAACTGCATGGGACACTATGTACATGATGCCTGCAACGGATTTCAAAGAACAATGAGGCTCTCGGATATAAATGAAACAATTGTAACTTCTGGATAGAACAATTACCAAGCACAACAGTCAAATAAATAATTATGGTTCCACATGTGAGAAAGAACGGAGGTGACAAACTTCTCAAGAAGAGTACGTAACATATAGATACAAAAGACATGTTGAGCCGTAGCAGCTCCATTGACATCAGCGGTGGTGTCATCGACGACTCATCTCTGTGGTCGGCCATCATCTAGCCTTCCCATGAAGAAAGTCAAACTAAGTTAGTTTAGTTGTTTTCCAATCCAAAATATGTGCACCACACAAGCAGGACCAATATTTCTGACATATTAAAAATAGCTAGACCGCTACTACCATTGATTGGGGGCGAAATTAAGAAAAACAGTACAAACAATAGTGTGACAAACTTCTCAAGAAGAGTACGTAACATATAGATACAAAAGACATGTTGAGCCGTAGCAGCTCCATTGACATCAGCAGTGGTGTCATCAACGACTCATCTCTGCGGTCGGCCATCATCTAGCCTTCCCATGAAGAAAGTCAAACTAAGTTAGTTTAGTTGTTTTCCAATCCAAAATATGTGCACCACACAAGCAGGACCAATATTTCTTACATATTAAAAATAGTTAGACCGCTACTACCATTGATTGGGGGCGAAATTATGAGAAAAACAGTACAAATAATAGTGTAAAAATAGCTAGAACGATGCTACCATTGATTACGACAATTTTTTTGAGAAAAATGAGTACAAACAATAATACAAAGATAAGACATAGATTAATCTTTTCTTGCAGGATTTTCGTCAAACAAGTTGTAAGTGTAGATAATACAAAGCCTGCACAATCAGATATGAAGATGTGCTGTGGGAATTAGAGAGAGAGAGAGAGAGAGAGAGAGAGAGGACCCGCACAACAGTGCTGATAGAGGCGCCATGGCCGGTGAGAAAACGACGGCGAAGTTGGCTGCCGGCATCAGTGACGCACACAGGGGCGTTGCTTCGCTGTAGGACCTTCCTCCCTATGTCCAAGCTTTTCGAAGGTAATCCATGGCGGCGGCTCAAGTTCAGCGATGGACAGTAGAAGGGGTGGAGGGGAGAGAAGCGGAGGAGGCGGCGCGAAGGGAGAAGGAGACGTACGCGGGGAGGGGAGGGTCGCGTGAGGAAATAGGGAGCTGGCGGCTAGGTTTTTGGCTTCTTTCTTTTATATGATGCGGTGGAACTAAATTACGGCCAAGATTTACTGAAACCAAGATCTAATGGCCACTAAAATCTGATTTTTGTGAGAGCCTCGTGAGGGGGCACCAATTACATCTTTAGATATATGCCGCACCAACAAACAAGAATCTCGCCTCCGCTATTTTGACACTCTGCTTTCAATATAAGCTCGACCTTTTAGGGAAAAGCGTCTTTTGGCTGCCAAAGTTCCGGTGCTCTCTTTAATTAAAAAATACTACTCCGGAGTATATAAATCGAAATTGTAACATTAAAAGAGTAAAAATATTTTTGGAGATAGTAAATGGTGTATTCTACAAGCATATAAAATCTCAATGCAAAATACCGTGGGCTACATAAAATGACAGATTCTGATAAATAATTGGAGATTTAAAAATATGCATCACACTTTTGTCATTTTTATGTAGCTCGGAATACAAATCTTTTGGTATACGCTGATTTTTTTAATTTGTAAATATAATTTTATTTTTTTAATAATAGGATCACTAAAGCCTGGGATCCAAAAATCTCCACTTGGCCTTTGAGGCCTTTCCTTTATTGAAAAACAATTTCTGCCTAAGTGTGGGGCTCTAGATATTTGGTTAATCTAAATGCAAAATAAAAAAATACTCCAGATGTCCCAATGCAGGTGGTGTCCTAGTTTTACGTAATTTGAACAACTAACCATTTTAAATTGTGGTAAAGCCTACATCATTCGAAAGTTTATTTCAATAGAATTCAATGGTAGACCACGCAAAACATATAATCCATGTTTTGTAGGTCAAATCGATGGTCAAACTTAGACATTGAAAAATGTGTGCGCAATCTAAATTGGGACAGAGTTAGTACTTCTTTGGATAAATATTAAATTTTCAAAATAACTTTTGAAAGTAACAATGAATGTACAAATACAATAGGTTTCAATGCAAATAAAAAATATCAAAAGGTTTTACTAATGACAGATTTGGATACCAAAAATACTACTTTAAAATAGACGAACATATATATAACAATAAAAAAAACAAGACACATATTCATGCCTACCAAAGTACTACGATGGGTCCTCCACTGGTATGCACAAGATAAGCATCCTTCTTCCTTCTTCCTTCTTCCTTTTCTCGTGCGGGGAATTTGAAATTTTATTAAGAATCAGGTGTCGTGAAATGGATATTCATCTTCAGAGTGATTTTTGGCGTGCATTTTTTTGTATTGTTCCAACTTTTAATATTCTGTATTGCCGTTATTTTTTCTATTTTTCTTGTATTTATCTTTTATTTTTATTTTTACATGTCCCATATTTTCTTATATATTATTCTTTCAGTTTCTTTGTTTTTCATTTGCTTTTCTTTTTTTATGTTTATTTCATATTTAAAATTGTTCCCGAAGCTTAAAAAATCATGAATTCTAAAATAGGTTTACAAATTCAAAAAAATGTTTGGAGGCTAAATTAAAGAATTCATGGATTCCAAAAGTAGATTAAAAATTCAAAAAAGTCAAGGATGCTTAATTAAAATTTCATGGATTTAAAAATTAGGTTAACAAATTCAAAAACATACTGACGAGGTTCAAAACTGATCACATATTTAAAAAGTTATTTATTTTGTATTGAAAGTTGTTGATGATGTTTGATCATTTTTCAATATGCAAAAAATGTTCATGTTGTAAAAATATACCTGTTTAGTATATAAAAGTAGAAAAATGAAACAAGAACAAATAATACCGAGAAAATAAAATAAAAAAGCAAAAGTATACAAATAAATAAACCAAAATTGAAAATGTAAAAGAAAAGAAAAGAAAATGCGCATTCATGGGTCAGCGTCCATATATGTGGCGTGGTGCCTGCTGTCTTACAGGGTACTAGAACCTAAAAGCGCGCGTTGCCGTGCCCGCCCATCTTAAGAAAAAAAAAGGAACTTTGACAAATTTAGAACTAAAATGTTATAATAACACGTGATAATTTCATATTGTTCAAAATTGCGCAAAGACAGACATCGACAAACATTATCGACAAAACAATCATAACATGGAAAATAAATATAGATTACAAAGACCGAAGAACACAATTATAACATTGTATGTACTTATGATAAATTATCTTAGTACCATTACTGCATATTGATATTCATTTCGGCAACAAAATAAAATTATACGACTTGAAAAAAAAAACAATGCCTTTGTCTCTCAACAGAATATACTATACTGGCCTACATTTTTACACAATCAAAAAGTAAGAACAATGTAAAGCTTTATTAATTAGGACAAAAAATGTTGTTTTGGACATAACTCACATGAACTGGTTACTTAGAAATGGAACAACAAATTAACCATGAACTTCCTCAATGCAATATGAAAGAAATCATAAAATCTTATGCTCTCCTACAAAGGGCACAACGCTAGCATGTATAGAAAATATATAAATTATAAATTGAACGTGATTCATAATGACAACAAAAATGCCACACACAAGGGAGATACAAACAAAGGAGAACAATATTGAAACGAAGCTGAATATGACCGAGTAATATTCATTATGTACCAAGAAAAAAATAAGAGAACAAAAAAGTACATCCGTTTTAAGGACAGAAAAGAACATGAATATTTGAGAAAAATCGGCTGATACAAATACTTGAAATTATGTGGATGGTATAACTATATACAAAATGGTTACAATCTAAAGAACGTGTGATGCAGATCCCCCACAATAAAATTAGACAATTTGGTCTGATAGCTAATTGAACCGATGTTCAAGGGATTGCACTATTGCACATAACTTCTAACAGCAAATGATAGATCTCATAATGAAATCGAAAACTCACTTCTCCAATATCAGTAGCACAACCACTTACATGCATACACGTGACTTCAGGTCATCTCGGTGTATTCTTGCGACCTTGGTGTTTAGAGTTCATTATATGCATTTTTCTGATAGAAACAAATACTGATAAAAATAAGTGCATAACCATGCATGTATGAAGTCCACAAAAAAAGTCCACACGATAACAAATGTTTGAAGAAGTGAATGAGTTATCGGCGAAAATTTACAATATCCTTGTACTGGGACCATTATTTGTACTACCAATGAATAGGTTCAAATATCAGAATTTGGAGCCTTCCATGCTAAGATAGTTATTTTCTGTTGTGTACCTTTTGCAGTAGCTAAAAACTTCAAAAAATAGTGCATGTGCCTCATTAGGTGTTCCCTAAAATTCATAAAATTTTCTTTTGTAGAAATCATAAGTCAATATGCTGAACATTAATATAAATCAGTACAGAGAAAAACATATGAGTTCAGCTATTGATATAACATGACTACATAAGAATTAGCAAACATATTCCAATGGCATGCGTCCCCAAACCTTTTTGCTTTTGTATAACACTATCTGATATAAGACCTCAGACTCATTTCTCTAGGCATATTACCCGGCTCTTTTCACCTTCTCCAAGTGTGAATATCTAGGCATAGTAGTCACAACTCCTGATTATTCCAAAGAAAAGAACCGCATGCCTTACCTACTTAGCCTTGCATCGAATGCACGGATGCTTGTGTCACATTGCAGCAGATTCAGGAAGCAGGCACCTTATTTTGCCATCATTTTGAGCAGGTTGAGTGTTGTTATCTCCTTCTGTCATCATATAAGCTCTTCAAAACAATGGAGTAGGAGAAGGCATCGGCCACAAAGTATGCTCTCCTAAAATATTCTCATATGCCACAACAAACATGATCGCTAAGATATTTAAACTAAAGCTCAGAAAGGGCAAAATCTCGTATGCTCACCTTGGAAATGGAAAATATCATAACCAAGCAGAATTACAGAAGTTTTTCCACAACAATAAGGATATGGATACTGCTACCAAAACTGAACATAGAGTACAAACATAATTTTCTAAGAGCAACTCTAACATAGCCTGTCGGGCTGAAACCGAAAAAGTCCGGCGACAATACGGGTTTAGGCCGAAAGAGGCCCAGAACGGATCCCGAACTTGCGGCATGACCCGTAAAACGAGTTCAGGGGCCCGAAAAACTCGGCGGCCGTCCCGTATTAAAACGGGCCATGGAGGGGAGTTCGGTTTCCAAACCCTACTCCCCTCCGCCACTACCACTCCCTCTGTCGCCGCCTGCCTCCTCTCCGGCGAGCAATTCTACCGTCGCTGACGCCATCAACCCTCCATCTGCAATGGGGCGCTTAAGACGCGTAGGTAGGGGAGGGGGCCGAATCGGCGGCGCGAAGCCAGCACCGCGTCCGCTAGGTGTGCGGTCGGAGGCGGACCGCGCGAGGCATGCGCGCTCCGACGGTGCTTGGAAGCGGGCGACACGGAAGTGGCCGCGTGCTTTTGCGCACGGCAGGCGAGGCGAAGGAGAATCAAAGCGCCCCTGGCGCTTCCCGCAGCGGCAAGCAGCGACGGCAGACGCCTCTCACTGGGAGCTCGGCGAGGCGGCGGTGTTCAAGGTGGTCGCTCGTCGTCACAGGAGTCCCGGTCTTGGAAAAACCCTCTGCCGCAAGAACTGCCCCGATGATAATCCGGGGCCTAATCTAGTAGTTTAAGTACTCAAATTAACGAATGTAGCTCGAACTGCCCGTATTTTGACTAGTTTATGTAAATTATTGACGAATGTAGTTCGATCGGAGCAAGAATGGGTTCAATTTCGCAAGATCATCGCAACACATTTTCCCGCGACGTTTAATTTTTGGTTTTTCAGTTCGCGAGTTCGGTTTCTAATCCGCGTCGTGACTAAAACCATCTAAACTAAACAGTCCGAGAGACCGAACTCAGCGTTTTCGGTTCGGAGAAATACGGACTACGGACTCAGCTAGAGATGCTCTAACAATCAGTACCTAATAACAACATACCTCTATTGTGAAGTAGCGAGTAACCTCTGCCATACCTGAACTGAAAACTAATATCCTTCGCCTTTACATAGCGTAGTGACCTACAAATGGACAGTGACCTACAAATGGACGTATCAGTATGGAAGCAAACATTGTAACGTGGGGTTTGATTGCCTTCATAACGTGGATACATTGGTCTAGTGATTTCATAAGGAGTGGATATTACATCAAAATCCGGACGAGAAGGAGAAGAAAAAATCAACAGCTGCCACCTACTACAGCGCCCACATCAAATCCCTTGCCACCACTCACGGTGGCCCATAGGAAGAACCTCCGTTGTCGCCACCGGTCATTTGGACGGAATACCACGCATCTGCACCACCGAGGGGGAAGGCGGAAGTGCAGTGCAGCGTCTGTGTCATTCCACCGCACCTAGATTCAAACGCGATGGCGGAAGGAGCACATCTGTATCTAGCAAGGTCGGGGAAAAGGGAGGAGGAGGTGAGGCAGCTGATTGTGCCACGTCCTATAGGTGACTACCTCTTGTATCCCTCGCCTCCCGTACGTCATAGCCGGCTGCTGCGAGAGAGATGGATTGGAAGGGGAGAGGAGAATCGAAGGTGAAGGGGAGACCACGATGATGTTCAGGGATGGGCTGCAGAGAAAAAAAATACAAAGGGACAAGACGGGGCTTCAAAACATGAGTCTGGGCCCGGTTTATCCGAGTTAATGACAGAACACCCATGTCTATTCGTGGAGCAGCAGCCCAGAGATATCTGGCCAATCGTGGGGAGATTTGGCACGACCAACTGATTGTGGATGTTGCTTGCAGCCGTCGAGTTCAAATCGCTGTGAGCATGTCGTAGGTTGCCTAGTTTTACTGTTTCTTAATTGTGTAGAAGTAGGACCTTCCGTCTTCGAAGCGCGCTGACAATGAGCTCACGCACATTGGGCCAAACTCATGGGAAAACCCTACAGTATATATTGACAAGGTTACTCGTTACCTTGCGTCACACCCATGTTGGAATTTGGGTGTGGCCCATAGCCTAATACAAATTATGAAATTCTCTTGGCTCATTCATGCCTAGTAAGGGGTGGCACCAAAGTTTAGTCATACCTTGCTAGTTTAGAGGGAGTTGGACCAATATATATAGTGGAGTGTTTCACTACCTCCTAAAGAGAGTGAAGAGGAGTGGCATACACGCGCGCTCCTCCTCCTCCGCTTGCCACGACGCAGCGTGGAATTGTGCCTCGGTCGATCTTATCTTTTCTTTGCTCGGGAAAATTATTATGCGAGTTATTTTTCATCGGGTTTTTCCTTTTCCGAAAACGTGGGCTACGCCACATGTCTTACCCGACCGGCGCCTATATATAGACGGCCTTAGGCTAAAACCCTAATACGAGAAAATACACATCTCTCTGCCTCCAGAACCTTGCGCCGCCGCTACACCTTCTCCATCCCCTCTTCCGGCGTGCACCGGACGACGATGAGCCTCCGGAACCACCGCCTCTCGTGAACTGCATGCGGGTGAGGCGTCGAGGTTTTGGGAGGCGTGCGCGACTCTTCGACGGCATCACGTCGACCGACCACCTTCCCCGACGAGGACTTCTTCCGGACATCGCCAGCCTCTACATCGACGCCATGGTGGCGACATCGGTGTCAACGCGAACCTCAACCCCAACTGAACACGAACCCGATTCCTCCTCCGACCGTCGTAATCTGTTCCTATCTAGTTCGGGCCATTGCTTTCTTGTACTAGCTCTTGGAATAGATGTGATTTGCTTATTCTGGTTGAATATGATCTGTTCGTCTATTCTGCTAGTATACATGATTAGATTAATTTCAGCACTTATAGTCATGATTTATTATTACTTATTTCGGATTAAATATTATGGTAATTTGCTTATATTTTCAACAATTCAAAAATCTGATTATAGGCAACTGAATTCAACTGGTTTATCCGCGGCTACAAGGCCGCCTCCTTTTGACAGTGTCAATTATAAGAGATGGCGCACGAGAGCAGTTCTATGGTTGAAAAACCTAGGCTGCTATAGCGCCACTCTTAACAAACTGAGGAGACCTTTCTCTGTTCGGAGGAAGCGTTTGAAAGTCGACACCATGTTTATGGGGGCTTTGTTCAATATTCTTGGTGACAACATTGTTGACACCTATATGTCATTGATAATTGCAAGGATCGTGGGATGCACTAGACGCCAAGTTTGGTGTTTGGGATCGGCACGAATCAGTATATCATGGAGCAATTCTATGACTACAAGATGACTGATGACCGTCCCATCATGGATCAGGCTCATGAGATACAGTCCCTTGCCAAAGAACTCGAGCAGTTCAAGTGTAACTTACCGGACAAGTTCGTGGCCGGAGGCATTATTGCCAAGCTTCCTCCTTCTTGGAGGAACTTTGCTACCTCTCTAAAACATAAGAGACAGGAGTTTTCTGTTTCGGATCTCTTCATGTTGAAGAAAAGGCGAGAGCAAAAGATACACGTCCTCGAGGCTTTGATGGAAGTTCTAGCGCACATGTAGTGCAGAAAAACAACTTCCAGTCCCACAAGTTCAAGAATAAGAACAAGTCTGATGGCAAAGGAAAGTTTGATGGCAAAAACAAGGCAGACTACCAACTTCAAGAAGAAGACTGAGTATAAGAAGAAAGGATCCTGCCATGTCTGTGGTGATCCTAATCATTGGGCTCCTAGCTGCCCCAATCGCTTTGACAAGCGTTCACATGGAAATAGTGGCAAGTCCGCTAATGTTGTCCTTGGTGATATTGAGATGAAGGATGCTGGGTACGGTATATTTCCCACTGTTCTTTCAGTTTGTAATTCACCTGATTGGTGGATAGACACTGGTGCAAATATACATGTATGTGCTGATATTTCCATGTTCTCTTCTTATCAGGTCGAACGGGCTGGCTCGTCTTTGATGGGAAACGGCTCACGTGCTCATTCAAGGTGTGGGTACGGTGGATCTGAAGTTTACTTCGGGAAAGATCGTACAGCTGAAGAATGTGCAGCACGTTCCCTCAATCAATAAGAATCTCGTCAGCGGATCTCTTCTGTGTCGAGATAGTTTTAAGTTAGTCTTTGAGTCCAATAAAGTTGTAATTTCTAAGTGTGGACAATTTGTTGGAAAGGGTTATGAGTGAAGAGGCTTGTTCCGCTTATCTTTGTCAGACTTATGTACTCAAGTTATTAATCATGTTTGCAATGATAGTGAATCCAATATTTGGCATTCACGACTTTGTCATATTAATTTTGGGTGCATGACGCGGCTTGCCTATATGAATTTAATTCCGAAATTTACTACTTTCAAAAGTTCCAAGTGTCAAGTATGTGTGCAAGCTAAGCAACCTCGCAAGTCTCACAAGACTGCCGAGGTACGAGATTTGGCACCACTGGAATTAATACATTCAGATCTTTGTGAGATGAATGGTGAGTTGACAAAAGGTGGAAAGCGATATTTCATGACTTTAATTTATGATTCCACTCGATACTGTTATGTGTATCTTCTGAAATCTAAAGATGAAGCTTTTAATCACTTCAAAATCTATAAAGCTGAATCAGAAAACCAACTTGATCGAAAGATTAAGCGACTTCGGTCTGATCGTGGTGGAGAGTATTTTTCCAACGAATTTGATTCTTTTTGTGCGGAGCATGGTATTATCCATGAGAGGACGCCTCCCTACTCACCTCAGTCAAATGGGGTGGCCGAAAGAAAGAACCGTACTCTAACTGATTTGGTTAACGCCATGTTAGATACATCGGGTCTATCCAAGGAATGGTGGGGGGAGGCGATAAAGACTGCGTGTCATGTCCTAAACAGTGTTCCCAAAAAGAACAAAACCATTACTCCATTTGAGGAATGGGAAAGAAAAAGGCTGAAACTCTCCTACTTACGAACTTGGGGTTGTTTGGCGAAAGTGAATGTGCCGATACCCAAGAAGCGCAAGCTTGGACCAAAAACCGTGGATTATGTCTTTCTGGGATATGCATTTCATAGCATTGGCTATAGATTTTTGATAGTGAAATCTCAGGTATCTGACATGCATGTTGGTACAATCATGGAGTTGAATGATGCGACTTTCTTTGAAGACATCTTTCCCATGAAATATTCGTCTAGTTCATCAAATCAGGAGATGCCTAGTTTATCTAGTCAAGAATTAATCACAATTCCTGAACCCACCATTTCGATAGAACACCCTGATAATCATGTGGAGGATAACAGTGAAGCTCCTACCAGAAGTAAGAGACAAAGGACTGCGAAGTCCTTTGGTGATGATTTCATTGTATACCTCATGGATGATACTCCCACTTCTATTTCAGAAGCTTATGCATCTCAAGATCTTGACTCTTTGGAAAGAAGCCGTCGCGATGAGATGGATTCCATCATAGCAAACGGAACTTGGGAAATTACTGATCGTCCTTATGGGTGCAAACCTGTAGGATGTAAGTGGGTGTTTAAGAAGAAGATTAGACCTGATGGTACTATTGAGAAGTATAAGGCACGCCCTGTTGCCAAGGATTATACCCAGAAAGAAGGTGAATACTTTTTTGATACTTATTCACCTATGGCTAGATTGACCACCATTCGAGTACTGCTATCCTTGGCTGCCTCTCATGATCATCTCGTTCATCAAATGGACGTTAAGACGGCTTTCCTAAATGGAGAGTTAGATGAGGAAATTTATATGGATCAGCCGGATGGATTCGTGATAGATGGTCAACAAGGCAAGGTGTGTAAGTTACTGAAGTCTCTGTATGGTCTTAAGCAAGCACCTAAGCAGTGGCATGAGAAGTTTGAAAGGACTTTAACTGATGAAGGCTTCATTGTAAACGGTCGACAAGTGTGTACTATCGCCATGGTGGGGCGAGGGAGTCATCTTATGTCGTATGTTGATGATATACTAATATTCGGACCAATCTTAATGTTATCAATGAGGTCAAAGACTTTCTATCTCGTTGCTTTGAGATGAAAGATCTAGGAGTGGCGATGTGATATTGAACATCAAAATGCTGAAAGATGATGGTGGGATAACATTGCTTCCCTCACTATGTGGAAAAGATCTTGAGTCATTTTGGGTATAGTGAATGTAGATCCTCTACACCATACGATCCTAGCGTGTTGGTTCGAAAGAATCGGGAGATCCTAAGGATGCTAAAGATCGGTGAGATATTCTCATTATTGGCTCGCTTATGTATTTAGCCGTCTGAGGGCTGACATCTCCTTTCTTTGTAAGCAAGTTAAGTCGATTTGTCTCAAATCCTGGAGATGTTCATTGGCAGGCCCTTGAAAGGGTTTTGCGTTATTTGAAAGGCACTGCGAGCTATGGGATTCACTACTCCGGGTATCCAAGGGTACTTGAAGGGTATAATGACTCAAACTGGATTTATGATGCTGATGAGACTAAGGCCACGAGTGGTTATGTGTTTACACTTGGTGGTGGCGCTGTTTCTTCGAAGTCTTGCAAGCAGACCATCTTAACGAGGTCAACTATGGAAGCAGAACTCACATCATTAGACACAGCCATTGTTGAAGCATAGTGGCTTCGTGAACTCTTGATGAACTTACCTGTGGTTGAAAAACCAATACCCGCAATCCTTATGAACTGTGATAATCAAACTGTGATCATAAAAATAAACAGTTCTAAGGACAATATGAAGTCATCAAGACATGTGAAGAGGAGATTGAAATCTGTCAGGAAAATGAGAAACTCCGGAGTTATTGCATTGGACTATATCCAAACATCTAAAAATCTGGCAGATCCCTTCACAAAGGGTCTATCACGTAATGTGATAGATAATGCATCGAGGGAGATGGGTTTGAGACCCACTTTTTGAGTTGCTCACGGTGGTAACCCGCTCTATGTGATCGGAGATCCCGTGAAGTAGAGTTGGGAGACAAGGTTGGTCAAGCGGGAGGAGAGTATCCTTACATACTACCACTCCGTATAGATGCAATACTCTCCTATTACGCATGGCAGGTTGGTATTTACCTTAATGTGTTACGAGTGGCTTGTTTAAGCAAAGATGTTATCCTCTGAGAACATCTTTTGAAGAACACACCTATATGAATCATTGTCAAGCGTCGCAATCCGTGAGAGTTGGGTTCTCTAATAAACTCATGAAAGGCCATGGAGTATGACGATAAGCTCCAAACCGCGGAGAAGCTTGGGGCGACCATGTCGGTCTAGACCTTATGTGAAACTAGTGCGCACCAAACTTGTAGTTCAAGGCATAGTCCACTATTCAAGTTGCAATCTCGTGTAGCATGAAGTTCTAAGTGGAAGTTCAACTTAACAGTCTCCACCTCGCACCGGTATATAAACAATGCTCTGGAACTGATTGATGTGATGTGATGAGATGTGCCTATGAGAATTTGTGGGGGATTGTTGGAATTTGGGTGTGGGCCTTGGCCAATAGCCTAATACAAATTCTGAAATTCTCTTGGCCCATTCATGCCTAGTAAGGGGTGGCACCAAAGTTTAGTCCCATCTTGCTAGTTTAGAGGGAGTTGTACCAATATATATAGTGGAGTGTTTCACTACCTCCTAAAGAGAGTAAAGAGGAGTGGCATACACGCGCTCCTCCACCTCGCCTCGCCACGCCTCGCCACGGCCGCAGCCTTGTTTCGGAATTGTGCATCAGTGCCTTTAGGCTAAAACCCTATACGAGAAAATACACATCTCTGCCTCGAACCTTGCGCCTTGCCACACCTTCTCCATCCCCTCTTCCGTGCACCGGACGACGATAAGCCTCTAACCACCGCCTCTCGTGAACACATGCGGGTGAGGCGTCGGAGTTTTGGGAGCGCGTCTTGTGATTATCGACCAGTATCACGTCGACCACTCCTTCCCGACGAGGACTTCTTCCCGGACATCGGCAGCCTCTACATCGACGCCATGGCTGACGGTGGTGTCAACGCGAACCTCAACCCCAACTGAACACGAACTCGATTCCTCCTCCAAAGACCGTCGTGTCTGCTCCTATCTAGTTAGGTTTACATTACGATTTTTACTAGCTCTTGGAATAGATGTGATCTGCTTATTCTGGTTGAATATGATCTGTTTGTCTATTCTGCTAGTATACATGATTAGATTAATTCCAGCACTTATAGTCATGATTTATTATTACTTATTTCGGATTAAATATTATGATAATTTGCTTATATTTTCAACAACCCCTCGCCCCCCGCGCGTTTTCTACGTTTCTATTTCTTTTTTCTGTATTGTTTTATTTTCTTTTCAGTTTTCTCTTTTGATTTTTCACAAGATTTTACAATTTTGAATTTTTTTCAGATTTTAAAATGTGTTCACATTTTTATTTAGATTTAAAATTTGTTTAATTTAGATATTGAAATTTGTTCAGATTTAAAGAATGTTCTGATTTTTTTGTTTCGAATTTGAATCTGGTTCATATTTAAAAATTCCTATAGATTAAAAAAAATATTAAGACGTTGGGGTTAAAAAAATGTTCAGATCTGGAAATGCACAAAAAAAAAGACAGAGTAAGAAAAACGAAAACGAAAAGGAAACGGAATTGGCGAGCCCAATACAGCCCAGGCGGGGTGTGCGGCGCATGGTACACCAGGTTTGGAAAACCTATTGCCACCAACCTCAGCCCATCTGGACTTCTATCCAACTCTAAATGAGGCCCAACTAAGCCACGCACTACAGAGTGCTCGTTGACAGACACTGATGACTGGCTTTCTAAAAAAAAAAAAAGACGCTGATGACTGGCTTGGCAAACCGACTGAAAGCTCGCGACATGGCACAGACTCCCGCCGGATCGGATGTGGCCATGCCGGAGTGCCACTGTCATGACACACTCCCTCTCGCTCCGTACGATACCGTCGACCGGCTGGCATGTTGGTGCTCGAAGCGTCCTGGCAGAGTGAAGGATCAGCGTGGGCTCGTCCCATGCTCGCTTTCATGGAAGTGCAGTAGTAGCAGTGCAGAGACGGTTCGAGACCGGCTGGCCGGGCTTCTTTGATACCATGCCCCCTTCTTCCGGAAAATAACTTTACGGGACTTGATTCACAAATTCAATCTCATCGATTAACTTTTATACTCCTTTCGTCTTAAAATAGATGTCTTAAATTTTTTAAAATTTAATAAATTTGGACAAATTTAGTATATAGATGCATTTAAATTTAACAAATTTAAGACATCTATTTTAAAACGGATGGAGTAATTGACATGTGACATGCATGATAGTTTGGATCTAAAAATAGATAACCAAATATTATGATTTTTCTCTCTTTTTGAACATGTGTCAAATGCAGAAATTGGTTCAGGGGGATAAATTTGTGGACCGGGTTGCATAAGATTATTTTCTGCCAATTCCTATTTGGAATCTTCTCGATGCGATTGGTAGTACGTCCTTGGCTCTCGCCGGTGTGCCAACGAAGGAAGGAACGAACGAACTGCCATCGTTTGCGGTTGCCTTCAGATGCTTGATGGAAGTAGAAGAGAGTAAAAGTACTCTACGTAGGTATACTCCGGCCGTAAGGCACGTCACGGACGGGTCCTAGCCTTAAATTGCTTCTCTCGTCATTTGACCCACTGAGGCTGATTATAGCGAGAGTAACTTGACTAGTAATATAGTTCTACATGTATTGCTAATTAAGCATTTAGATGATATGGCATGTAATTAAGTGATGAGAGAGGGGCTTGTGTTAACTAGCTATGTTACGATAACATCACATATTTCAAGACAAAATGAGTCTATATTGTAATAAATAAGTCTTTGCATGACACCATACCTACTTAGACTAGTAACATACGCATGTTACTACTCTAAGTTACTTTCCACTATGACCAGCCTGAGAGCTTCCAAATGTACGGTCAAGATCTTAAGATCTTACCTGTATGGTCAAGGGCATCTCCAATGGATCCCTGCATTTTATCAGATTCGGTCCAGGGTTGAGGACAGGTCATTCGGGGTGAACCCGTTTAGGGGGGCATGTGCTCCCACCGACCATCCCACAAAAAATAAATTACAGAAAATAATTATGCAAATTATAATATGGTTGGGTTGGGTGAGGGTTACGCTCTCGTCGAAGCTCGCGAAAAAAAACTCTCCTGCCTTCGCGTCGCCTCCCCGAGCGAGGCGACTGGGGTGGCCGGCTCCGCCTCCTCCCTCCTAGAACTCCCTCCTCGTCCTCCTTCTCATGCGGCCGGCAGTACCAGCGTTGCCGTCTGGCAAGGGCCGCCAGTGGTGGCGGCGGCGACTCTTCCCCGCGTGCGGGTGGCGGCTTAGCGGCTTGACGGCGATGCCTCGGGCGTGGCGTTCAGTAAGAGAGCTGGGTGGCGAGGCCACGACAACGGCACCAGTTGCGAGACGCGTGCAGCAGTGGTGCCCTCCAGGCCTAGATCGGGGTCTGGTTGGGCCCCATCTGGGTCAGGCGGGCCGGTTGGAGCTCGGTTACACTTCCTCCGGACAGTCAGAGAAGCATTTCATACGTGGGATGGTGGCTACGGTGGCGCACCTACTGCAGCGCGGCGGCGGGACCGGATCTGGGCCTGGTCGGGCCTATGAGGGACTGGTTTGCTCCTGCTACTGCGTCCGATCGGTTAGTTCCAATGGCGGTGGAGTCCATTCCCTCCCTCGTGGCTGCGGTACTGTTGTCCCTAGTTTCGGATGGTTTCTTCTCGGTCTTGTCGGTCTCGCGGTGCTAGCCATGGTGAGATGGAGTTGGTGATTGCAAGATTGTGTTGGCGCGTGTTGGTGGGCGGCAAGCTTGGTGGACTGCTTCGTTTCGTCTAGGATCGTGGTTTTTTGGGGATCGGGAGAAATCCCTGTCGGCCTGGCCGGCACCGGCGCGGTGACGCCAGCGGACGCCGTCATTACTTCTTGTAGGGCATAGGGCGTACCCCTTTTCCACCCCTCCGCGTACCGAGGGAAACTCTAGGACAAGTCTAGGCAGCAGCAGCATCGTCGTCGCATTCCTTTTTGATGGTGTTGCTTGGTACGCAACGAGTCGAAGGGACATGAGCGTGGGACTTCTCGAGAGGGCGCAACAGTTGCGGGTCATCTTCGTTCTTTTGATCCGGCGTTGTTGGCCTTAGTTTGTTTTCATTTTATTTTGCTTTTCTTTTGGGCTTCTTTGTGCTGTTTTCCCCAACAGTGATGTCAAACTTGTATTGGGTGGTTGCTATATTAATATAGCGGGACAAAAGCCTATTTCGAGAATATGATTCGGGGCAGTCAAAATGTCAAAAAAAACACCCAATATTATGGGTGACAGTAGCTTGGGAGGTTTCAGCGGTGTCATTGGCCGGCCGACACTGGTCCTGCGGTGCGCCGCCTACTTCTCATCGTTTTTGTCGTTCTCGTACGATGAAGACCTAGGCGGAAGCCAAGAACCGCTAGGGGCCGCCAAAGCAGGAGGAGGCGTAGGGAGTGCGGGCGGCATTGGTGCGATAAGCATTTGGGCTTGTGTCATACATCAACATAGTGTCATACATCAACCCATACATAGTCTGAAACCTAGTGCATCGTCATCAACATTGTGCCATACATGACCTACTTCCGTCCACGCGTCCTTGGGCCTCGACCCCTCCTTGGAGCTATCTTCTTTGTCACCTCATCTTCTTCTTGCGACTCGTCTTCATCATCATACCGTAGGCCTCTCGTCCTCCTAGTCGCTCTTGACCTCCGTGGCAGCTCGTCCTTGACAACATTGGCCTTTCCCTTGTTACGGAAGTCATCCGGCGTCCAGCGATTGAACTGTTTCCTTGACTTCAGCTGGTATGCAACGAATCCGGTACTCCTCCTCCATCTCATTCTCCATATGAGGCAGCTACATGTAAGACTGTATGGCTATGATAAATGCATGGAAAACAGAAAGCACTAAATGCATGTAAGGTTGTCCCATACCTCATCTTCCGAGCGAATCGCCGAAGTGGTGTCATCCTCAACATCATCCTGAAGATGGGCCGACGGATCAGTAGTCGACTTGGACCTATAACCAGACGGGGTTGTGTACTCGGGATCGCGGCAACCTAGCACATTAGAAAACCGACGCATCTTTTGGGCCGAGCATTGTAACAAATAACAACATAAGTCAAAACAAGAATATGCCTATCTTGAGGAAGTCTCTCATCCATACCTTAAGGAAGTCTCGTATCATGCCTTCTCCATTTTTCCCCTTAGGGGCAGCAAAAAGAATCGCCTCGGCATCGTCGGCATATTTCTTTACCTCCGTTCGCTACAGAGTCAAGAACAAGAACATGTTAGGCCAGAAAGAGATGAGAGTGTAGGGTTCGCAGCATAGAAAACAAAAATTTTCCTACGATGTGAACTATATACCAAGATCTATATACTAGATACAAACAACGGGCGGATGTATATCCGTAGAGAACATACCCTTGAAGACCGACAAAGCTTAACGAGTTCAACTCGTGGTTGATGTAGACGATCTCTTGCCGATCTCAAGATCGAGAGGAAGTCCTAGCGCCGCAAATCGCCAGCCGCATCCGTGCTCGCACACACGTTCGAGGCACCGAGCAACCTCCGCCTCCTCGCTCCAGCGATGCAGCGAAGCACAACTCTTTCTTGCCGAATAGCCACCGGAACATGTATCTCGCTAGTCCGAGACCATGGGGATAAATTCTAGAGGGAGAGAGATCCTTCACGAGGAGGTGTGAGAGACAAGTGAGGAGGAGGGGCTCCTTTATAGGAGGGGGGGAACCCCAAGGGGTGGCGCATGGGGCTGCCCCTGCCCTCCCTCTTCATGTGGGTGGACACTCCACTCACAAAACTCCTCTAAATTCCCTCCACTCAAAGTCCACTCAAAATCCCATTAAATTTCCACCAAATTTAATGCAAACTCTCATTAAATAAAACTCTTTTATTTTATTCAGAATTTTGTCAATTACTTTAATGACAAACATTCACAAATAACCCCTTGCTAGAATTCTATTTCACATGCATAACCACTTTATGCAATTTCACCCGAAAACCTGTTTGGTATCTAGTGAAATAAATTCGCGCTTGTTCATTCTTTCTGCATGAAACATTTGCTCCAATTGGATGTCGGTGTCTCTTAAGTGTGTCACCCTACGGTTCGTGAATAATGCGGACATGATCGAGACCCCTCTCGGATCAATAATCGAAGCGGATCCGGAGACCCATACGACTCCACACATTCAACGATGACTTTCTTGTGATCGCCAACCTTTACGCTAGTATCTTAATCCCTTTGTTTCACGATATATTACATGTCCGAGATTCGATCATCGGTATCTCCATACCTAGTTTGATCTCGTTACCGACATGCACTCTTTTCTCGTTCCTGTGATATAACATTCTAGTGATCAAATCACTTGCTTGCAAGCTAATCAATGTGATATCACCGAGAGGGCCCAGAGTATATCTATCCGTCATCGGGATGAAGAAATTCCACTCTCGATCTATGAGCCTCAACATAACACTTTATTAGTTCTGAATCCATCTTTATAATCACCCTGTTACGGTGTGACATTTGATGTTATCAAGAAACTCTTCTGGTGTTAGTGATTGACATGATCTCATGGTCTAAGGATTAGGATCACTTCGTAAGTTGTTATAGCAATATAAACTCAATGACTTTGATCGTAATGCTATACTTCGGATGAATGTTCATCACATCATTACACTAATGTTGTGATCCCGTTATTAACAACATCCAATGTCCATGATCAGGAAACCTTGATCATCTTGTTAATCAACGAGCTAGTTTATGAGAGAGGCATAACTAGGAACTTTCTGTTTGTTTATTAAACACACATGTATTAACGTTTCCGTATTAATACAATTATAGCATGCAAAATAAACATCTATCATATACTTGGAATACACATAATAAACACTTTATTATTGCCTCTCGGCATATTCCTTCCCTCCCACTTGCACTAGAGACAATAATCTAGTTACATAGTGATAAATCTAACACCCATTGAGTTTTGGTGTTGATCATGTTTTGCTCTAGGGAGAGTTTTAGTCAACGGATCGCTACATTGAGATCCGTATGTACTTTCAAATCTTTATATCTCCATCCTTGACATGCTCATGGATGGAGTGAAACCGCGCTTAATATGCTTGGAATGCTTGTGAGACCTTGGCTCTTTGGCATTGGCAATGGTACCATTGTTGTCACAATAGATCACCATTGGGTCCAACGCTTTACAACTCCTAGTTCGGATATGAACTCCTTCATCCAAAGCGCTTCGAGCCGCTCAAGCAAAGAACATATTCGCCTCCGTTGTTGATCCCGCTACCACAGGTTGTTTGGAGCTCCTCCAACTAACCGCTCCGCCATTCATGAGAAATACGTATCCGGATTGAGACTTAGAGTCATCCGGATCGGTGTCAAAGCTAAGCGTCGACATAACACTTAGCGACGAGCTCTTCTTCACCTCCGTATACAAGAAACATATCCTTAGTTCTTCGTAAGTACTTAAGGATATTCTTGACCGCTATCCGATGTTCAACACGGATCCGATTGGTACCTACTAGTCAAACTAATAGTTTGTGCCACATCCGGTCTTGTACATAGCATGGCGTACATTATAGAGCCTATGGGTGAAGCATAGGGACTTTGTCCATTATCTCTCTTTCTTCCGCCAAGCCGGACTTTGAGTCTTACTCAATGTCTTGCCTTGCAACATAGGTAAGAACCCTTCTTACTCCGTCCATTTTAAACTTCTTTAAAATCTTATCAAGGTATGTACTTTGCGATAGCCCTATTAGGCGCCTAGATCTATCTCTATAGATCTTTATGCCTAATATGTATGACGCTCACCTAGGTCCTTCATTGAAAATTTGTTGTTTAGATAACTTTTAACATTGTTTAAAAGTTCTATATCATTTCCGATCAATAATATGTCATCCACATATAATATCAGAAATGCCACATTGCTCCCACTCACTTTCTTGTAAATACAAGCTTCTCCATAAGTTTGGACAAATCCAAACTCTTTGATCACCTCATCAAAGCGGAGATTCCAACTTCGTGATGCTTGCTTCAATCCATAGATGGATCGCTGAAGCTTCCACACCTTGTTAGCATCCTTAGGATCGACAAAACCCTTTGGTTGTATCATATACAACTCTTCTTCAATATTACCATTGAGAAACGCGATTTTGACATCCATCTGCCACATTTCATAATCGAAATATGCAGCAATTGCTAACATAATCCTAACCGACTTTAGCATCGCTACGGGAGAGAAAGTCTCATCGTAGTCAACTCTTTGAATTTGTCGAAACCCCTTTGCGACAAGTCGAGCTTTATAGATGGTCACATTACCATCAGCATTAGTTTTCCTTTTGAAAATCCATTTGTTCTCCACGGCCTTTCGGTCATGAGGTAATTCCACCAAGTTCCAAACTTGATTTTCATACATGGATTCCATCTCGGATTTCATGGCTTCTAACCATTTGTTGGAATCCGGGCTCATCATCGCTTCTTCATACGTCGCAAGGTCATTATTTTCATCAACCATGAAATTCATGACAGGATTTCCGTCTGACCGGGCTGCACGCAGCGTCTGTTTGACCTGCGAGGTTCGGTGAGTACTCTCTTTTGGAGTTTCATGATCATTATCATTAGTTCCCTCTTCAAGGTGGAGCCAACTCCGAACAACTTCCGCTGCGCTACTCGCCATACTTTGAAGAGAAGGTTCCACAACCTCTTGAGTTTTACCTTCCGACTACTCACACCTTTCGCGAGAAACTCTTTCTAGAAAGGATCCATTCTTAACAAAAACCTTGCCCTCGGATCTGTGATAGAAGGAATACCCAATAGTTTCTTTAGGGTATCCTATGAAGACGCATTTTTCCGCTTTGGGTTCGAGTTTATCCGTTGAAGTTTCTTCACATAAACATCGCATCCCCAAACTTTAAGAAATGATGCTTAGGTTTGTTTCCAAACCACAATTCATACGGTGTCTTTTCAGCGGATTTAGATGGTGCCCGATTTAAAGTGAATGCAGCAGCTTTCTAGTGCATAACCCCAAAATGACAACGGCAAGTCCGTCAGAGACATCATAGATCGAACCATATCTAATAAAGTGCGACACGACGTTCCGACACACCATTTATTTGTGGTGTTCCGGCAGTGTGAGTTGTGAAACAATTCCACACTCTTTCATGTGAGTGCTAAACTCGTAACTTAGATACTCACCTCCACGGTCGGACCGTAGAAATTTGATCTTTCTATTACGATGATTTTCCACTTCATTCGAAATTCCTTGAACTTTTCAAAGGTTTCGACTTGTGTTTCATCAAGTAGATATAACCGTATCTACTCAAATCATCCGTGAAAGTAACAAAATAACGATATCCACCTCGGCCGACACACTCATTGGACCACATACATCGAATGTATGATTTCCAATAAATCTATCGCCTGCTCCATCGAACCGAAAACGGCGTTCTAGTCATCTTGCCCATAAGGCATGGCTCACATGTATCAAATGATTCATAATCAAGTGATTCCAAAAGTCCATCCGAATGGAGCTTCTTCATGCTTAATGCCAATATGACCTAGACGGCGATTACCACATATATGCGGATATATCATCATTAAGTTTAATCCTTTTAGCATCAACATTATGAATATGTGTAACATTATCATTGAGATCTAAGAAATAAACCATTCATCATCGGTGCATGACCATAAAAGATTTCATTCATATAAATGGAACAACCATTGTTCTCGATTTAAATGAATAACCACTTTGCATCAAACATGATCCGGATACAATGTTCATGCTCACGGGCACCGGATAACATTTATTCAAGTTTATAACTAATCCCGACGGTAAGTGGAGAGGCAGCGTAAACGGCGATTACATCAACGTTTGATCCATTGCCGACACGCATCTTGACCTCACCCCTTGCTAGAGGTCGCTTGTTCCGCAACCCCGATTCGAGTTACAAATATTAGCAATCTAACTATCAAATACCCAGGTGCTCGTGAGCACTAGTCAAGTACACATCAATAACATGTATATCATATATACCTTTGTTTACCTTGCGGCCTTCTTACTTGCGGATACTTGGGCGATTCTTTCCAAAGGGCTGTCCACTTACAATAGTAGCACTCGGAATCAGACTTAGTGTTGGAGATATGCCCTAGAGGCAATAATAAATGTAGTTATTATTATATCTTTGTGTTTATGATAAATGTTTGCATTCATGCTATAATAGTATTAACAAGGAAACATTGATACTTGTGTGATTTGTAAACTTAATTTGAAGTCCCTAGTATAGCCTCTATACTTCACTAGCTTGTTGGTTGATTAATGATTGTGGTTTCCCTATCATGAACATTGAGATGTTATCAACAACAAGATCATATCGTTAGGAGAATGATATGGTGGACATACTCCTATAGATAAGCGTAGCATAAAGATCAAGTCATTTCATTAGTTCAATTGCTATATGCTTTACGATACATAGTAACCTAATTCCTTCACCATGAGATCATGCATATCACCTTAGATGGATGCTTTGATGACATCAAACACCACACCGTAAGGGTGGTTATAAAAGTGGCATTGAGTGTTCGGAAAGTATTGGTTGAGACACATGGATCAAGAGTGGATTTGTCCATCCACATGACGGATAGATATACTCTGGGCCCTCTCGGTGGAATGTCATCCAATTAGCTTGCAAGCATGTGACTTGGTCACAAGGGATCACATATCACGAACGAAAAGAGTACTTATCAAGAACAAGGTTGAACTAGGTATGCGAGATACCGACGATCATAACCTTGGGTAAGTAACATATCGTGAGACAAAGGGAAATTGGTATCGTATGTAAGTGGTTCATTCGATCGCAGTAATCGTTGAAATATGTGGAGCCATATGAATTTCCAGATTCCTCTATTGGTTATTGTTCGAGAAGTGTCTCGATCATGTCCGCATAATTCACGAACCGTAGGGAGACACACTTAAGGATTGACGTTGTTTGAGTAGTTATGGTATTATGAGAAAGAGACCGGATGTTGTTCGGAGTCTCGGATGGGATCCGGATATCACGAGGTGATCCGAATGGTCCGAGAATAAGATTCATATAAAGAAAGTCCCGTTTGAGTTCGGGAATGATTAGGTGTTTTCATCGGAATGTTCTAGAAGGTTCCGGATTGTCCAGACTCGGGGAAGGGTACATGAATGTGTCATTGATCATTGAATGATTGCATCATGTACTAAGTGTTATTGCTGTCCCAAATAAAGGATTAAATTGAATCCTAAAACAGAAAAGTCAAATGTCCAGTTTGAAAGTCAAACCGCCAAAACAAGCTGTGGGAAACAAGCAAGAGGAGTTGGAACCAACTTGGAGGAGGAGTAGGACTCCTCCAGCCGCCCAGCCCAAGGCCGACTTGGGAGGGACTCCTCCCTCCCCTGGCGCCAGGACCTCCTCCCATAAAAGGAGGCAGGCTCCTCCCATAGGCGCTTTACTTTCTACTCTAGATCTCCTTTAGAGCTGTTTTGGTTTAGAGCTTCTAATTGCTTTAGCCAACAGTTTAGAGCCTTCTAATTGGTTTAGAGCCCTCTAATTGGTGTGTCTAATTACTAGGCCACTAATCCTCTCTCTCATAAGCTCCACCATACTGCACCGGCTTAAGGCGAAGCCTCATGATCTCCCTCTACTTAGACCACACAGTTGTCTTTAGGAATCGCGAGGAGAGTGCTACAACCTCCATTTTCCTTGGAACAAGGGAGAGGAAGGTCTTCGTCGAAAATCAACGCAGACCGATCGCGAAGCGCCTTGCCAACGTACTGGAAGGATCGTCACACGATCTTGAGATCGGAAGAATCGACTACATCACCCACGAGAATCCGCTCTCGTTAACCACTTTGGAATCTTCGAGGGTGAGTTCCTCTATCGACTCGTTGCTACAATCTAGTAGATAGATCTTGGCTTGTTTGTTTGTATGCGATAGAAAATTTTTGTTTTCCATGCTACGAACCCCTACAGTGGTATCAGAGCCGTGTCTATATGTAGATCTGTTGCACGAGTAGAACACAATGGTCATTGTGGGCGTTGATGCCTTTATTGTAGATTGCTTTTTGTGTACTTTGCATCTTGCGGTATGTTGGGATGAAGCGGCCCGGGCTAACCTTACATGACATCGTTCATGAGACTTGCTCCACGCTTGACATGCAACTTGTATTGCATAAGTGGCTTTATGGTGCATGTTTCTCCTAGCATAGTTAAGATCCAATTTACAACGGGTGATCAACAATGCTAGAATCAATGTTGTGGTTCTTGTTCGTAAGTTAGAACGACACTTATTGAAAGCCCCAAACCACGTAAAATATGCAAAGAAAGTAGAAGCGTCTAACTTTGTTTTGCGGGTGTGATGATGTGATATGGCCATGATTGTGATTATATTCGATGTATGCAATGTTCCTTATTGTAAGTCAACAACCGGCGAGCCATATGGTTGTCTTTAATTTATGTTAAGACCTGCGTGTCTATTCAAAGTAGTTGTAATAGTTGAAGCCGTGGGCGACAACCATGGAGAAGCGTCATTGACCTTGATGCAATGCCGGTGATGATGGAGATCATGTTCGTGCTTGAAGATGGAGATCGGAGGCACGAAGAAGAAAGGCCATATCATATCACATATATATTGAATTGCATGTGATGTTAATCCTTTATGCATCTTGTATTGCTTAGTATTTACGGTAGCATTATAAGATGATCCCTCATGCACATCAATTTCAAATCATAAAGTGTTCACCCTTAGTTAGCACCGTTGCTAAAGCTTGTTGTTTCAAGCACCACGTGATGATCGGGTGTTCTAGATTCGCAAGTGTATACAACGTGAGCAAGCCAGATTTGCTCATGCGAAACTAAGGTTTGATCTTGACGAGCCTAGCATGTACGGACATGGTCTCGGAACACGGATTACCGAAAGGTAAAGCATGAATCGTATAGTAGATATGATGAACATGATGATTGTTAGCCATTGAAACTATATCAACTCTCGTGATGATCGGTGTTGATGTAGTGGATTTGGTCGTTATCACTAAAACAATGTGAGGGATGTTGTTTTGAGTGGGAGTTCACCTAGTTTAATTTCATTAATTAATTTGAACTCAATTTGTCATAAACTTAGTCTAAACTATTGCAAATATGTTGTAGATCAATGGCAGCCCTACCATCAATTTTAATGCGTTCCTAGAGAAAGAAAAGTTGAAAACAATGGAAGCAACTTCATGGATTGGTTCCGCAATTTGAGGATTGTCCTCACAATTGGTAATTTGACCTATGTGCTGGATGCACTGGGTGACCCACTGCACCATGCTCCGATGAAGTAAAGAATGTTTACCTCGCCTAAGAATCGGTACTCCATAGTTCGGTGTGCTATCTTGTATGGTTTAGAATCGAGCTTGAGAAAAGGTTTGAAGAGTCGACCCACATGATATTGTCGAGGATCTCAAATTGATTTTTGAGACTCATGCGAATTGAAAGCTATGAGGCTTCAAAAGTTCTTTAAGCGCAAGATGGAAGAGGGCAGTCGGTGAGCATGTGCTTAAGATGTCCAGGCATGCAAACAAACTTCAAAGCTTGGGTATTGTGATTCCTAATGCTTTGGGATTTACCGTGTCCTCAATCACTACCACCAAGTTACAAGAACTTTGTGATGAACTACAACATGCGTAACATGAACAAGACGTTGCTGAACTCTTTGCCATGTTAAAATCTGCAAGTGGAGATCAAGAAAGAGCACCAAGTGTTGTTGGTCAATAAGACCACCAAATTCAAGAAAGGCAAGTCTAAGCAAAGGGACACTTCAAGAAGGGTGGTAAGAAAGCTACCACGCCGATAAGAAGACCAAGGCTGGACCTAAGCACGAACCCAGTGCTTTTACGCAAGGGAGAAGGTCATGGAAGCGGAATTGCCCAAAGTACTTGGCGGATCTCAAGAACGGCAACATCAAGAAGAAAGGTATATCGATATACATGTTATTGATGTGTATCTCACTAGTACTGTAGTAGTGCACAGGTATTTGATACTGGTTTGCTCATATTTGTAACTCGAAACAGTCTTTGCAGAATAAACGGAAGCTAGCGAGGAACGAGGTGACGATGCAGCGTGGGAAACGGATCAAAGGTTGATGTGATCGCTACGCACACTACCTCTTCATCTACCATCGGATTAGTTTTATACTTAAATAATTGTTATTTAGTGCTGCGTTGAGCATGAACATTATCTCGGGATCTTGTTTATTGCGAGGCGGTTACTTGTTTAAGTCGAGAATAATGGTTGTTCGATTTATATGAGTAATATGTTTTACGCATGCACCTTTGATAGATGGTCTATCCTTATTTAATCTCGATAGTGGAAATACACATATCAACAACATTGAGGCTAAGCGTTTGAAATCAGCGATAATTACCTATATGTGGCATTGTCGTCTTGGTCACATCGGAGTGAAACGTATGAAGAAACTCCATTCGATGGACTTCTTGAATCACTTGATTTTGAATCACTTGAAAGATGCGAAGCATGTCCGATGGGAAAAATGACTAAGACTCCATTTTACGGTATGATGGAGCGAGCTACGGACTTATTGGAAATCATACATACCGATGTGTGTGGTCCAATGAGTGTAGCGTCATGTGATGGTTATCGTTATGTTCTTACCTTCACGGATGACTTGAGTAGATATGGGTATATCTATTTCATGAAACACAAGTCCGAAACTTTAGAAGTTTAAGGAGTTTCAAAGTGAGGTAGAGAATCAACGTAACAAGAAGATTAAATTTGCGTTACGATCGTGGAGGTGAATATCTATTCTGAGTTTGGCGAGCATTTAAAGAAGTGCGGAATACTTTCACAATTGACACCGCCGGAACACCACATAAATGGTGTGTCCGAACGTCGTAATCGAACTCTCTTAGATATGGTTCGTTCTATGATGTCATTCTGATTTACCGCTATCATTTTGGGGTTATGCATTAGAAACAGCCGCATTCACTTTAAATAGGGCACCGTCTAAATCCGTGAAACGACACCGTATGAATTATGGTTTGGGAAGAAACCTAAATTGTCGTTCCTTAAAGTTTGGGGATGCGCCTATGTAAAGAAGTTACAAAGGACAAGCTTGAACCCAAAGCGGAAAAATGTCTTCATAGGATACCCAAGGAAACTATTGGGTATACCTTCTATCATAGATCCGAAGGCAAAACATTCGTTAAGAATGGATCCTTTCTAGAGAAGGAATTTCTCTCGAAAGAAGTGACTGAAGGAAAGTAGAACTTCGACGAGGTTGTTGAACCTTCTCTTGAAATTGCAGTAGCGCAGACCTGGAAGAAGTTCCTGTGGTGCCTGCACCAATAAGGGAGGAAGCTAATGATGATGATCATGAAACTTGGTTGAAGTTGCTCTGAGCCTCGGAGATCAACGAGAACTCGTACCACTCCAGTTGGTATGATTCCGTTATGAATGTCATGGTGGTGGACAACACCGATGACCCCGAGACATATGAGGAAGCGATGAAGAGCCCAGATTCCAATAAATGGCAAGAAGCCATGAAATCCGAGATTGGATCCATGTACGAAAACCAAGTATGGACTTTGGTGGACTTACGGATGGCCGAAGGTCATCGAGAACAAATGGATTTTCAAGAAGAAAACAGATCTTGATGGTAATGTTATCGTCTATAAAGCTCGACTTGTCGCAAAAGGGTTTCGACAAATTCAAGGAGTTGACTACGATGAGACTTTCTCACCAGATGTTAAGCTGAAGTCTGTGAGGATTATGTTAGCAATCGCATATTATGATTATGAGATATGGCGGATGGATGTCAAACAAGATTCCTCAATGGAGACATTGATGAAGAGTTGTATATGATGCAACCCAAAGGTTTTGTCGATCCTAAAGGTGCTAACAAGGTATGCAAACTTCAACGGTCCATCTATGGATTGAAGCAAGCATCCCGGTTGGAATCAACGTTTTGATAAGGTAATCAAAGTTTTGGTTTTATACAAACTTATGGAGAAGCTTGTATTTACAAGAAAGTGAGTGGGAGCTCAGAGCATTCTTAATACTATGTGGATGACATATTGTTGATTGGGAATGATGTAGACCTTCTTAATAGTGTCAAGGAATATTTGAATAATAGTTTTCAATGAAGGATCTTGGCAAGCGACTTACATATTAGGCATAAAGATTTATAGAGATAGATCAGCGCCAAATATCATTGTCACAGAGTACATATTTGGACAAAGTTCTAAAGAGATTTGGAATGGAAGAAAGCAAGAAAGGATTCTTGCCCATGTTGCTAATCGACCTTGAGTAAAACTCAAAGTCCGACATCGGCAGAAGATAGAGAAAGGATGAGTAAGACTCCTATGCCTCAACCATAGGATCTCTAATGTATGCCATGCTATGTACTAGACCCGACATTGCATATGTTGTTAGTTTAACTAGCAGATATCAAAGTGATCCAGGAGTGGATCATTGGACAGCGGTCAAAAACATCCTTAAGTACTTGAGAAGAACTAAGGATATGGTTCTTTCTTATGGAGGTGATGAGCAACTCGTTGTTAATGGTTACACCGATGCTAGTTGGAACACCGATCCGGATGATTCTAAATCACAATGGATACGTATTTATTTTGAATGGTGCGGCGATTAGAGGAGTGCAAAGCAAAGCGTTGTGGCGAGATCTTCAACTGAATCGGAATACATGGTCTGCCGGAGGCTTCACAAGAAGCGATATGGATGAAGGAGTTCATTACAGGTGGGTGTGGTTCCAAGTCTCTGGACCCAATGTCTATCTCTTGTGATAACATGGGCGCCATAGCCAATGCGCAGAACCAAGGTCACACAAGAAGTGAAGCATATCAAAGCGTTTTCACGCTATTCGAGAACATATCCGGGATGGGGATATAAAGATTTGCAAAGTACACACGGATCTGAATGTGGCGGATCCGTTGACTAAACCTCTCCCGAGGGCAAAACATGACCAACACCAAAGCGCCATGGGTGTTGGGTATATTACCATGTAATCTAGATTAGATGACTCTAGTGCAAGTGGGAGACTGTTGGAGATATGCCCTAGAGGCAATAATAAATGTAGTTATTATTATATCTTTGTGTTTATGATAAATGTTTGCATTCATGCTATAATAGTATTAACAAGGAAACATTGATACTTGTGTGATTTGTAAACTTAATTTGAAGTCCCTAGTATAGCCTCTATACTTCACTAGCTTGTTGGTTGATTAATGATTGTGGTTTCCCTATCATGAACATTGAGATGTTATCAACAACAAGATCATATCGTTAGGAGAATGATATGGTGGACATACTCCTATAGATAAGCGTAGCATAAAGATCAAGTCATTTCATTAGTTCAATTGCTATATGCTTTCTGATACATAGTAACCTAATTCCTTCGACCATGAGATCATGCATATCACCTTTACGGATGGATGCTTTGATGACATCAAACACCACACCGTAACAGGTGGTTATAAAAGTGGCATTGAGTGTTCGGAAAGTATTGGTTGAGACACATGGATCAAGAGTGGGATTTGTCCATCCACATGACGGATAGATATACTCTGGGCCCTCTCGGTGGAATGTCATCCAATTAGCTTGCAAGCATGTGACTTGGTCACAAGGGATCACATATCACGGGAACGAGAAAAGAGTACTTATCAGCAACAAGGTTGAACTAGGTATGCGAGAGATACCGACGATCATAACCTTGGGTAAGTAACATATCGTGAGACAAAGGGAAATTGGTATCGTATGTAAGTGGTTCATTCGATCGCAAAGTAATCGTTGAAATATGTAGAGCCATATGAATTTCAGATTCCTCTATTGGTTATTGTTCGGAGAAGTGTCTCGATCATGTGCATAATTCACGAACCGTAGGAGACACACTTAAGGATTGACGTTGTTTGAGTAGTTATGGTATTATGAAAGAGACCGGATGTTGTTGGTCTCGGATGGGATCCGGGATATCACGAGGTGATCCGGAATGGTCCGGAGAATAAGATTCATATAAAGAAAGTCCCGTTTGGAGTTCGGGAATGATTAGGTGTTTTCATCTGAATGTTCTAGAAGGTTCGGATTGTCCGGCACTCGGGGAAGGGTACATGAATGTGTCATTGATCATTGAATGATTGCATCATGTACTAAGTGTTATTGCTGTCCCAAATAAAGGATTAAATTGAATCCTAAAACAGAAAAGTCAAATGTCGGTTTGAAAGTCAAGCGCCAAAACAAGCGTGGGAAACAAGCAAGAGGAGTTGGAACCAACTTCGAGGAGGAGTAGGACTCCTCGGGCGCCCAGCCAAGGCCGACTTGGGAGGGACTCCCTCCCTCCTGGCCAGCAGGACCTCCCTCCCATAAAAGGAGGCGGGGCTCCTCCATAGGCTTTACTTTCTACTCTAGATCTCCGGTTTAGAGCTGTTTTGGTTTAGAGCTTCTAATTGCTTTAGCCAACAGTTTAGAGCCTTCTAATTGGTTTAGAGCCCTCTAATTGGTGTGTCTAATTACTAGGCCACTAATCCTCTCTCTCATAAGCTCCACCATACTACTTGCTTAAGGCGAAGCCTGGGATCTCCCTCTACTTAGGTACCACCGTTGTCTTTGCGGAATCGCGAGAGTGCTACAACCTCCATTTTCTTTGGAACAAGGGAGAGGAAGGTCTTCGTCGAGTACGAGCGTGTGACCCATTGCGGGCGCTGCCGAACGTGGCCTGGAAGGATCGTCTACGATCTTGAGATCGGGAAGAATGCGACTACATCACCCACGAGAATCCGCTCTCGTTAACCACTTTGGAATCTTCGAGGGTGAGTTCCTCTATCGACTCGTTGCTACAATCTAGTAGATAGATCTTGGCTTGTTTGTTTGTATGCGATAGAAAATTTTTGTTTTCCATGCTACGAACCCCTACACTTAGGTCCAACTCGGGGTTTCTTTTGGTAGCGACAGCAGGCTTGCCCCTTACTTTCCGCTTTTCCTTCTTGTATTTCTTGAAACCGGTGTTCCTATTGATCATCAACACTTGATGTTCCTTTTTATCTCCATACTGCAGTTTTAAGCATTGTGTAAGCTCGGGGAGACTTCTTCATGCCTTGCATATTATAGTTCATCGAAGCTCTTATAGCTAGGCGGCGAGAGAACACGATGGATGCCTAAGTCAATGGGAATCGTTATTCCCAAGGACACAAGCTTATCGGCGAACCCGACATCTTGAGTACATGCTCACTAACGAATTTGTGCTCTTCCATCATCTTGACTAAAGAACTTTTACGAAGCATTGTAGCTCTCTGACATGTGTGTCGAAAATCATTTTCAACTCACCCATTGTATCAAATGCATTGCCGTTTTTAAACGCTTTGAAGTTCGGCTCTAGCCCATACAATATGCCGCAATGAACTAAGTTGTGGTCCTCCGACGAGTCGATAGACATTCTTCTCCTCGTCAGGCATCATCAAAGGTGGGGGCCTAACGGCGCTTCTAGCACATATTGCTTTTGTGCGTGAGTAGAATCCTCAAATTCATGGCCCATTCAAGAAAGTTGCTACCGTTCGTTGCTAGTTTATTTTCTCCATGAACACATTAAAATTAAAAGGTGGTGCCATCTACAGAATTTGTTAAGTTTAGACTAAGTGTATGATAGATCGAGTTCAACTAATCTATATTATGAATGAACTCCCACTCAAAAGCGACATCCCTCGTGTCCTTTTGGTGATTACATGAACCAAATCCACTACACCAAGTCCGATCATCACGTGAGTCGGTATAGCTTCAAAGCGAGCATCAAATGGGCATCATATCAACTATATGACTCATGCTTAACCTTTGATTACGTGTTAGAGGCCATATGCATACATGCTAGGCTCGCCAAGTTAGAACCTTAGTATTTGCGTGTGTTGTTTTACACCCGAAATATGGTCGTGGATCCAAGAACACCCGATCATCACGTGATGTCTTGGAGCGACGAAAACATAATCGGTGCATACTAAAGGAAGAACACATTCTTATCTTGATATTTAAATGAGGATCATCTTATTATGCTAACAAAGCTAATCAAGCAATATAAGATGCAACCAAACATCATATGTTTATTAGTGAAATTATATGGTTCCTTGCAGATGATCTCTATCATCTGCGTGGTATGATCACTATCATACCTATATGTGCAAATCCAAGGTCTATGGATTTTACACGCTATGTGTGTTGTAAGAGTATCATCTCATACTTCTACTTACAATACCACCATATCATAACACTAGCCCAGAACAAACTAAACTAGGCCTCTAATTTATCCATTGCAAGTTTTACGTGGCTTAGGGCTTTCGAGATAGAACCGTTCTTACCTCGAACATGAACCACAACGAGGATAATCAAATTGTTGACAACGCTTGCAAAATAGATATTGACTATAGTAGGAGAGGCAGACACCCGCTAGCCACTTATGTAAACTAGTTGCATGTCAAGCGTGGAACAGGTCTCATGTGCGAGGACATGTAAAGTTTGTCCGGGCTTCATCCCACTATGCCACCAATATCCAAAATCACAACAAAGGAGCAACAACATGATCATCATCGCCCACATACTCATATGTGTACTACCGTGTAAAGTATCTACGCATAGATCCGGCTCGATACCCTTTGTAGGGTTCGCGACATAGAAAACAAAAATTTTCCTACGATGTGAACTATATACCAAGATCTATATACTAGATACAAACAACGGCGGATGTATATCCGTAGAGAACATACCCTTGAAGACCTACAAAGCTTAACGAGTTCAACTCGTGGTTGATGTAGACGATCTCTTGCCGATCTCAAGATCGAGAGGAAGTCCTAGCGCCATAAATCGGCGCATCCGTGCTCGCACACACGTTCGAGGCACCGAGCAACCTCCGCCTCCTCGCTCCAGCGATGCAGCGGAAGCACAACTCTTTCTTGCGAATAGCCACGGGAACATGTATCTCGCTAGTCGAGACCATGGGGATAAATTCTAGAGGAGAGAGATCCTTCACGAGGAGGTGAGAGACAAGTGAGGAGGAGGGCTCCTTTTATAGGAGGAGGGAACCCCAAGGGATGGCGGCGCATGGGTGCCCCTTGCCCTCCCTCTTCATGTGGGTGGACACTCCACTCACAAAACTCCTCTAAATTCCCTCCACTCAAAAGTCCACTAAAAATCCCATTAAATTTCCACCAAATTTAATGCAAACTCTCATTAAATAAAACTCTTTTATTTTATTCAGAATTTTGTCAATTACTTTAATGACAAACATTCACAAATAACCTTGCTAGAATTCTATTTCACATGCATAACCACTTTATGCAATTTCACCCGAAAACTGTTTGGTATCTAGTGAAATAAATTCCTGCGCTTGTTCATTCTTCGGCATGAAACATTTGCTCCAATTGGATGTCGGTGTCTCTTAAGTGTGTCACCCTACGGTTCGTGAATAATGCGGACATGATCGAGACCCTCTCGGATCAATAATCGAGCGGGATCTGGAGACCCATCGACTCCACACATTCAACGATGACTTTCTTGTGATCGTCGGAACCTTTATGCTAGTATCTTAATCCCTTTGTTTCACGATATATTACATGTCCGAGATTCGATCATCGGTATCTCCATACCTAGTTTGATCTCGTTCTGACATGCACTCTTTTCGTTCTGTGATATAACATTCTAGTGATCAAATCACTTGCTTGCAAGCTAATCAATGTGATATCACCGAGAGGGCCCAGTATATCTATCCGTCATCGGGATGAAGAAATTCCACTCTCGATCTATGAGCCTCAACATAACACTTTATTAGTTACGAATCCATCTTCATAATCACATTACGGTGTGGCGTTTGATGTTATCAAGAAACTCTTACGGTGTTAGTGATTGACATGATCTCATGGTCTAAGGATTAGGATCACGTAAGTTGTTATAGCAATATAAACTCAATGAATTTGATCGTAATGCTATACTTCGGATGAATGTTCATCACATCATTACACTAATGTTGTGATCCCGTTATTAACAACATCCAATGTCCATGATCAGGAAACCTTGATCATCTTGTTAATCAACGAGCTAGTTTATGAGAGAGGCATAACTAGGAACTTTCTGTTTGTTTATTAAACACACATGTATTAACGTTTCCGTATTAATACAATTATAGCATGCAAAATAAACATCTATCATATACTTGGAATACACATAATAAACACTTTATTATTGCCTCTCAGGGCATATTCCCTTCAGAGAGTGCAAGGAAAGTAATGCAAAGGCAACCATAACTTTACCGCAAAGTTGAGTGAGGAAGAAAGCGGGATGTCGGTCCCCTCCCTGACCTGCCGGTTGTACTGAGTGTAGGCAAGGTCATCAAACTGGACTGGCTCGTCCAATATTTCTTCCTCATAGGACGGCGGGCAAATGGAGACACAGGTACTACCAAGAAACCAATGGATGTAGTTGTTAAATGCAAATGGGCAATGAGCTCTTCCACTATTCCATTCCATTCGTCGAGCATTATCCACAAATACGGAACTCCGTGGCGTGCCTCCTCGATGGTGATCCCAATTCTTGATCTTCCTTTGCCTCTTTCTGTCCAACTTGAATAGCAACAAAGAACCATGTTAGTACCATTTAAAGCAATTGAGCACAAGTTCTCATGCTAGATGAAGCTCCTTTTCGGTGTCCTTCCACACGGGAGGGTTGCACTAAAACAAACCGAACTGCCTCATCACCCGTTGTGGCATATGAAACTCAACCGCCCAATTGCAAATCAATGGACAACACATGAGCCAAAGAGATTGTTCCTCGAAGCACTTCTGGTTAATATCAAACCCGATAGCAATACCAAACTCGTCCCCACAACCATAAGGCTCCCACTCCACCTGCAACATATCACAAGAACATGTTTGGTATCAATTTTGACTCGTGAAGTAAATATTATGGGTAGCGACGTACAGACATGAAGGGAATATGCCCGAGAGGCAATAATAAAGTGGTTATTATTGTATTACTTATTTATGATAAATGTTTATTTTGCATGCTATAATTGTGTTAATACGAAAACATTAATACATGTGTGTTTAATAAACAAAAAGGAAGTTCCTAGTTATGCCTCTTTTATAAACTAGCTCGTTGATTAACAAGATGATCAAAGTTTCCTGATCATGGACATTGGATGTTGTTAATAACGAGGTCACAACATTAGTGTAATGTTGTGATGAACATTCATCCGAAGTATAGCATTACGATCAAAGTCATTGAGTTTATATTGCTATAACAACTTACGAAGTGATCCTAATCCTTATACCATGAGATCATGTCAATCACTAACACCGGAAGAGTTTCTCGATGACATCAAATGTCACACCGTAACTGGATGATTATAAAGATGGCTTCAGAACTATTAAAGTGTTATGTTGAGGTTCATGGATCAAGAGTGGAATTTTTTCATCCCGATGACGGATAGATATACTCTGGGCCCTCTCGGTGATATCACATTGATTAGCTTGCAAGCAGGTGATTTGATCACTAGAATGTTATATCACGGGAACGAGAAAAGAGTGCATGTCGGTAACGATATCAAACTAGGTATGGAGATACCGATGATCGAATCTCGGACATGTAATATATCGTGAAACAAAGGGATTAAGATACTAGCGTAAAGGGTTCACACGATCACGAAGTCATCGTTGAATGTGTGGAGTGATGGATCTCCGTGTCCGCTCGATTATTGATCAGAGAAGGGTCTCGATCATGTCCGCATTATTCGCGAACCATAGGGTGACACACTTAAGGGATACCGACACCATTCGGAGCAAATGATATGTCAGAAAAAGAAAAAGGAAAGCGCGGGATCTTATTTCACTAGACACCAGAACTGTTTCGGTTGAAATTGCTGAAACTGGTTCTGCATGTGAAGTGGAATACTAGCAAGGGGTTTTTGTGAATGTTTGTTAATTAAAGTAATTAACAAAATTCTGAATAAATAAATGAATAAAAGAGTTTTATCTAAATGAGAGTTTGCATTAGTTTTGGTGAAAAATTAATGCATGTGAGTGGAATTGTGAGTGGAGAGGTTTTTATGTGAGTCGAGCTTCCACCACATGAATGAGGGAGAGGTGGGGGCACCCTCCTTGGTCGGCGGCCATTACCCCTTGGGCTGCCCTTCCCCTATAAAAGGACCCCCTCCTCTCACTTGTCTCTTACACCTCCTCGCGAAGGATCTCTCTCCCCCCCCTTTAGAATTTCCCCATGGTCTCGGATCAGCGAGATACATGTTTCCGGTGGCTTTTTCTGTAAGGATTCGCTGGAGCGAGGGCGCGGAGGTTGTCGGGGTACCGTGCGTGTGTCACGCATGCACACGCTTTGAGGTGCTAGACTTGATCATGCTTTGGACCGGCCGGACGGACTTCATCACGATCTTGAGATCTAAGGCGTTCACATCATCCACGAGTACAACCTCGTTAACGCTATTTGGTCTTCGAGGGTATGTATTCTATGGATGTTTATCCACCCGTTGCTTGTATCTAGTAGATAGATCTTGATACTTAGATGTTCCCATCGTAGGAAATTTTTTGTTTTCTATGCTGCGAACCCTACAAGACAAACATCTACCTGCTAGGGCGTAATCGCATCGAACTCGTTCGTGTAATTGAGGTATATGGCATCGACATCGCTTGTCATCTCCGATACCACGTCCCACTTGTAAGCCTAAGTTAGGAGGTGTATAGGGTTTCTATTATACTCTGGCCAAGGATGGTGGCCCACCTCTTTGGGGCCACCTGTAGCGTTCGGCTCCATATGGAGAGAAGAACCATAACACCACCTATTCCGGCATTTTGGCTTGCCCTACGACAGGCATCGTCCAACTACAAGTGAACAAAAAAGAGGTCAGGCATAGCATATGTGTGGACTCGACATATACAAATGAATGTAGAGTGCACAGGTGATTACCTTGCATAAGTAGGCAAGAGCCACGAACCCGGTGATATTGCTATCCCAGTTTTCTCTTGGCCACATCCAATGGCGGTCCTACTTCATTTATGCATAAGCAGTCCTAGAAAGGACATACCACACGTACACACGAGCATGTGCCTCGATCACCTCAACCTCAGCGGGGTTCGGACATTCCGCAAAGTTGTCCACAATCCACGCATATGTCGCGCCTGCTAGGACTCTATCTTTGCTCCTATCTTCAAGTTCTTCAGGAGCCATGCCAATAAGTAGTCAGCATCGCATTGTGCCACCCATCTAATCTGTGCTCATACGGAGGCTCCCATGATAGGAAGTCCAAAGATCATGGAAACATCCTGAAGAGTAGGAGTGATCTCGCCGGTCCGGAGGTGGAAAGTGTGCGTCTTAGGCCTCCACCGGTCGACAAGTGCGGTGATAGCAGCCGCGTTGAGGTTCGGCGTCGACCGGCTCACAAGCGTGATGAAAGGGAGGAGGCCTAGCCGCCGGATGTACTCGGTGTACCGCTCGTCGTACGGCATGTCATTCGAAGACGCGCCATGAGACCGAAGCTTGAGGGGACGAAGCCTCTGCATACATACAAGATCGAACATTATGCTTTTTCCAACACAATTGAATCAATAGAAAAATAAGAAACAAAGAAGTTTAACCATGGTTTTATTACCATTTGCTTCTCCGCCATCAAGTATGTCCGGTGTTCATGATCATAGTAATCCTCAAGTAGCCACACCATCCTCAAGTAGCCACACCATTCCAAACATCAATAAAATGTGTGTGGTATGTGGCCATTGTTTCAATTTATACAATAAACTACAAATAATATATGAGCATATTATTCACACATCCATACGAATCCATATACAACCATCATACACAATGCAAATCAACAACACACTTCCATTCCCCATCAAATACAACTAATATATAACTACCAAATAACCAAAAACATGCACAAATAGGTCATATTATGAATCCAACTAGACCTAGGGTTTGAGGATAATGGGCAATATTCATTGAATGAAAGAGAGGGGAAATGATGGGATTACCTTGAGGGAGGGATGAGAGAGCAAATCCACGGTGAAATCCCTCAGATCTGTTGGATTTAAGGTGGGGATTTGTGAGAGAGGGAAGGAGGAACCGCCGGCGCCCCTCTGTCTGTTCTTCTAGCTTCCTGGGAGTGAATGGGAAGGGGTGGAGAGTGGGGATGCGTGACAAGAAGTCCCAAAGTAGCGCCATCTCTGCTGACGCTACAATTAAAATAGCGCTAGGCGATGAGCTAGCGTCTAGCAGATAGGCGCTACACCTTGGGATAGCGACTGGGCGTTACTCAACACAGGCATAGCGTCTGGGCGTTATGACTCCGCGTGGGGCCAGGCGGTGCCACGCTGGCAGCGGCATAGCGCCTAGCTAAAAGGCTCTACACTCAGTGTAGCGTCTATCTGTTGGACGTTATCCAAAGAAGTAGTGCCAGTAAAATAGCTATCCAGAGATGTTATTTTGTAAAATTCTTTTAAAAAGGTTTATTTTTATCCATTCTGTGTAGAGGATAAGCTTAAAAAAAGCTTTTCACCGTCCACATGCTAACCCCTCGCCAAAGGCTGCCTACGTGTCGTCGTACGTGGTCCAAAGAATTTAGCACCAGGGCTCGTTATTATGCTAAAGCATCTCAAGAGCCCACGTTCATTCGAACGTATTTTCCTCTGCTTTGGATGCATCTACGTACTACTATACTGAGGTGTGCTTCGGTTCCCCCTAAACTTAAGTTTTATGAGCCGTTTTATTTTTTTGACCCGTCGAAACCCATATCGAGGCAATGTATATCTTCGTATATGTGTACGGTCGAACTGAGTATAATCCATGTCCCGGACGGCTGATCCCACCTCTTATTATTGTGATATACATCTTTGCATGTCATATTTAATTTTTGTTGTTGTTTCTGTTATATAACTTACGATTTTCGCTTCTGCAGACACATGAGTATTCGTGTACGGGGAGTATACGTTTAAGAGGACCATATAAACTTCGGATGAATTCGTGGTATGAGTTTTTGTTTGTCAAAGTTTAAAAAGAAGGAGGGAGGAGGGTGAGGGGAGGACCGAAGCAAAAGTGCTAGTATACGTGAACAGGTGAACGTGCCTGCTCTCGTCGGCTAGCTCGGCGCGTGCAGCTCGATCGATCGATCGACCCGCCGAACGCTCCATACTACGAGCCGTACCGCCAAGCAGTTGCCATGTTGGTGCTAAGCGTCGTCGTACCACCGTGCACTACTGCCCGATCTGGTGTCTTTATGGGTGTGCAGAGCCAGAGCCGCAGAGAGGAGCGAGGGACACTTCGAGCCCGGCCGGCTGTACTGTACGTACGTCTTGGTAGCTCCATGCCGGCGCGCGGGGCGGCCCATGCCTCGGCCCACTGTTGCTGCGTCACCGTTTGGAGGTATCTTGATGCCGTTTTGGTAGCTGCATTCGTTGCTTCTGCCACCGAAGAAGATGGCCAAAGTTCTTTTTTTTTTTAAGATGATCTTTCGATCGGACGCTTTACGTGGCCATTTATGAATGTACCAGAGTACGATTAGATCCAGCCAAATATGGAGCGGAGTCAGTCAGTCAGTCAGTCGCCGTGTAGAGTCGAGAGAGTCATGAGTGTACGTACGTACCTCGAGACCATGGAAAATATTACTACTCCGGTCAAATGTGCAGTAGTAGCAGCAAATGGTAGCCTTAAATTGCTCTTCTCATGGAACGTTTGACCGGCTGGGATCGTGCAGATGGACGGAGAGACATGCTAGAATTGCCGTGCATCAAGCGAGCGTCCGGGCGTGATCTGCACCGCAGCGCAACGAACTTTCAGTCAGACTCAGACGTACGGTACCAGCGATGGTAAATTAAATAAAAATAATCTAAAGTCGTAAGAAATTTAAAGATTAATTTTATTTAAAAAGAAATCCAGACTGAATAACCCTTTTCTGTCACTCCCGTCCGCGTGGCGCCGCAGGCACTTGTGCAGCGCCAGCTAGGATGGCGGCGCACTTCTGCCACGCTGTCCGGCTGGGGCCCGGCGCCGCACAGCTGCCACACTGGCACCCGTATGTAGCGTCGTCAGGCCTGACGCCACATGCATGTCTGCTGCGCCAATCGACACGGCGCCGCACGCCCTGCCACGCTGGCTCCATGGGCCCCATCAGCTTAAGTGCGACGGCAGTCGTGGTGGCGCGCCATGGTGAGTGGCGCCGCATGCCTGGAGCCCTTAAGGTGGCGTCGGGTCGGCCTAGCCCGACCCTCTTCTCTCTTTCCTTGCTTTCCTCTCCCCTCACTGAACAGAGACATGGCGGCGGCTAGGGTTCATGCCCTCCTCCTCTAATCCCTCCCCCAATTGCTCAGATCTTGAAGAATCCCTCCGTGGATCTTGTTCTTCATCACATCCCCTAGGTATTCCTCTTAAATTTGTCCAAGAAAACTCTCTATTTTGCTCTAATGTTGATGGTTTAGGAAAACCCTAGTTTGTCCAAAAATGAAGTTATATAGTTGATTTGTTGATTACTTAGAGGGAGAATAGATAAGATGATAGTATATTTATGTATAGGATGAGCTTTTAGTATGATTGAGGTTGGAAAATATATATGATAAGCTTTTAGTATATAGGATGAGCTTTTAGTATGTTTGGTGTAGATAATAATGTGGGAATATTCTTACTTAGTAGCTTATGTACATTTTAGTTATAGATAGAATTTTAACTTCCATACTATGAATTCTCCATGTACTTGTTAGTTGTAAATTCTTTTCATAACTATTGGAACCTTGGTCACATATAGATGCTTATATAGATAGAATTGTTTATATATTTTGCTCTCATAGATGCTCACAAATAATATTAGGTCACATAGCAATTTATTCGTATTAGTAGTTGGTTTATAATATGCTCACATATATAGTTCTACTTTTTGTAATTAACTAGAATGTCGGAATCGGAAGAAGCCCGTACACCACCCCATGTACAACCCGGGTTCGTAGAAGGCATGTCGCTTCTTGAGCCATCGTATGATAAGGTTCACCGTGGCCACATTCTTGCCGAGGGGATCAAGGTAAGAAAAAAAACCTCGAAATCATTATATGTTTCTCAAGTTGGATGGACATGTTATAATCGAGCTTCTATGTGTGCAGCATCTTGTTCCCCTACGACTGAGGTATGATGATCGGTACATGGTGCACATCAAAGCGCTAGGATTGCTCCCATTTATTCATATGGTCAATCGTGGTTCACCGCACATGAACCCTGCTGCTATCACCGCGCTCGTCGACCGGTGGAGGCCGAAGACGCATAGTTTTCACCTCCATACCAGTGAGATGACCGTCACTCTGCAGGACATGTCCATGATCCTTGCACTCCCTATCCAGGGGGATCCTCTATGCATTAACACAGGCTCCGACGGCTGGCGTGAGCGGATGTGTGCCCTTACCGGTGGTAACTGTCCTGGTGACACTATAAAGTAAAGGGGAGAAATTGAGAGTCACAGCCGGGGAATGCTAGTGAGAATGAGATTATTATGTATGCCCGTGTGTATGTGTGGTATGTCATCACGAAGACTATATTTGCTGATGGTAAGGGCAACATGGCTCACTGGCACTGGCTGAAGGCCTTAACTGTGATGGATAAAAAATGGGCCGGGGTTCCATGACATTGGCCTTCTTGTACCGGCAGGTAATGGGGTGTTTCTATTGTTCCCCTCTTTACATATGCTCTTCCAACTTATGCATGAATAAGTTTGTTTGCTTTCTTGCGTAGCTAGATGAGGCTTGTCAAAGGACTGGGGCTGAGGCTTATATCGGTGGTCTGTTGCTACTCCTCTCGGTGTGGATGTGGGAACGCTTTCCAGTTGGTAGGCCAAAATATATGCCTTCCAAACCCTATAGTGATGGCGGGAAAAGGTTGAAGTGGCCCACATGGCATTTGCCCTCCTCTTCCTCTCTTCCTCTTCCTTCTCCTTTTGCCTTTCCTATCTTCCTCTTCCTTCTCCTTTTTCCTCTTCCTCTCTTTCTCTTCCTGTTTCTTCTTCACCTCTTCCTCTTCGTCCTTATTTTTTGCCAAGTCTCGAGCAAGTTGAACTACCTCTTCGAATGCCTTCCTCTTCTTCTCTTCCTCAACTTCCTTCCTCTTCCTCTCTTCCTCAGCTTCCTTCCTCTTCCTCTCTTCCTCGGCTTCCTTCCTCTTCTCCACCACCTCCATAGCATTCGCCCAGACCTTTGAGTAGTTCACACCGTCCCCATCATTGTTCTTGTTGGGTTGAGTCGCCATACCTATTATAAGAATAAAAGGTACAAGTTAGTTAAGTAATCATGCAGGTGAAAATTTGGAACAAGATATGTAAAAAACATGTCACTATATAAGAATATACATACGGGAATGGTCCATTTAGGTATGTAAACATGCTCGTACGATTAGGAGCTTGTTGCCTAAGAACTTGGTGCCTAGGAACTTGTTGTGAACGACCTCTAGTAAGCCCAAGTTGCCTCCCTCTTTGTTGCCTATGAATTTGTTGGCTACTTCTTGGTTGGCTAGGTATTTGTTGGCTAGGAATTTGTTGGCTACTTCTTGGTTGTTAGGAATTTGTTGGCTTGGAATTTGTTGTCTACTTCTTTGTTGGCTTGGAATTTGTTGGATACTTCTTGGTTGGCTAGGAATTTGTTGGCTTGGAATTTGTTGGCTACTTCTTTGTTGGCTTGGACCACTTGTGCTTGCTTCGTTTCCCTTTGCCCTCTTCCCTTGTGTTGCACAACTCCGTGCATTGTGCCATTCACCACTACACTTCCCACAACGAGATCTCTCACGAGGTTCTTGAAATTGGTCGTTTCCCGATTCCCGCGCACCGACACGTTCCCATCCGTCCATGTCACTTCTAAAACGCTTTGTCTTGCATCTACCATGTTTAACAATCTTCCATTCCGGATGGGGTTATAGTTGGAGTCCATGGTACTCCGACGATTGTGATTGGTCAAGGTATGGATGAAATCTAGGAGCCCATGTATCTTTTGTATTCATGATAAAGAACTCGGACTCTCTAACGGTGCGCTCGTGATTATAATCCACATGGCGTTTTCGAGACGCACATAGCAAGTGAGAATAAGCTAGATGGAGCAACAACGGCCTTCCGCATGTGCAATCACAATCCCTTAGAGAGACCTTAAAGGCTCGGCCTTCCGCATGTTCTAACAACAACCTAGGGATTCGGTTGGATGATTCTTCCCAACCACCGTACAACATCCTGAATGCAGCTTGCTTCGTCTTCCATGACTTCCCATACTTCACCTCATAGTGAAAGATTGCTTCCACGAACTCCATGACCATCTTCATGGTCATTGTCGGAAGTGATTTTTTTTGCTTTGAAAGCCTAAAGGCGAGGAACTCAGAGGTCAGCTGTCGGTGCTCGTGCTTCACATCTTTGCCATCCACCCTTTTTCCATGGCACATGTGCGTTAACACACAGCTTGAAATGTGCTAATCAGGCCCCCCCTTGTATGGTCTTGCCCGCACTATCCAAGTACATGTAGGGGTTCGTAGCATGGAAAACAAAAATTTTCTATCGCATACAAACAAACAAGCCAAGATCTATCTACTAGATTGTAGCAACGAGTCGATAGAGGAACTCACCCTCGAAGATTCCAAAGTGGTTAACGAGAGCGGATTCTCGTGGGTGATGTAGTCGTACTCTTCCCGATCTCAAGATCGTGTAGACGATCCTTCCAGTATCACGTTCCCGGCGCTTCCGCGGTCACACGTTCGGTACTCGGCGAAGACCTTCCTCTCCCTTGTTCCAGTGACGTGGAGGTTGTAGCACTCTCCTCGCGATTCGGCGGCCTGCGTGGTCTGGAAGTAGAGGGAGATCCCGCAGCTTCGCTTAAGCCGGTGCGGTATGGTGGAGCTTATGAGAGAGAGGATTAGTGGCCTAGTAATTAGACACACCAATTAGAGGGCTCTAAACCAATTAGAAGGCTCTATGTTGGCTAAAGCAATTAGAAGCTCTAAACCAAAACAGCTCTAAACCGAGATCTAGAGTAGAAAGTAAAGCGTCTATGGGAGGCCACCCTCCTTTTATGGGAGGAGGTCCTGGCGCGCCAGGAGGAGGAGTCCCTCCCAAGTCGGCCTTGGGCTGGCCGGCTGGAGGTCTACTCCTCCTCCAGTTGGTTCCAACTCCTCTTGCTTGTTTCCCACAGTTTCTTGTTTTGGCAGTTTGACTTTCAAACTGGACATTTGACTTTTCTGTTTTAGGATTCAATTTAATCCTTTATTTGGGACAGCAATAACACTTAGTACATGATGCAATCATTCAATGATCAATGACACATTCATGTACCCTTCCCCGGTCTTGGGACAATCCGGAACCTTCTAGAACATTCCCGATGAAAACACCGGAATCATTCCCGAACTCCGAAACGGGACTTTCTTTATATGAATCTTATTCTCCGGACCATTCCGGATCACCTCGTGATATCCCGGATCCCATCCGAGACTCCGAACAACATCCGGTCTCTTTCTCATAATACCATAACTACTCAAACAACGTCGAATCCTTAAGTGTGTCTCCCTACGGTTCGTGAATTATGCAGACATGATCGAGACACTTCTCCGAACAATAACCAATAGAGGAATCTGGAAATTCATATGGCTCCCACATATTTCAACGATTACTTTGCGATCGAATGAACCACTTACATACGATACCAATTTCCCTTTGTCTCACGATATGTTACTTACCCAAGGTTATGATCGGTATCTCTGCATACCTAGTTCAACCTTATTCTTGATAAGTACTCTTTTCTCGTTCCGTGATATGTGATCCCTTGTGACCAAGTCACATGCTTGCAAGCTAATTGGATGACATTCCACCGAGAGGCCCAGAGTATATCTATCCGTCATGTGGATGGACAAATCCCACTCTTGATCCATGTGTCTCAACCAATACTTTCCGAACACTCAATGCCACTTTTATAACCACCTGTTACGGTGTGGTGTTTGATGTCATCAAAGCATCCATCGGTAAAGGTGATATGCATGATCTCATGGTCGAAGGAATTAGGTTACTATGTATCGGAAAGCATATAGCAATTGAACTAATGAAATGACTTGATCTTTATGCTACGCTTATCTATAGGAGTATGTCCACCATATCATTCTCCTAACGATATGATCTTGTTGTTGATAACATCTCAATGTTCATGATAGAAACCACAATCATTAATCAACCAACAAGCTAGTGAAGTATAGAGGCTATACTAGGGACTTCAAATTAAGTTTACAAATCACACAAGTATCAATGTTTCCTTGTTAATACTATTATAGCATGAATGCAAACATTTATCATAAACACAAAGATATAATAATAACTACATTTATTATTGCCTCTAGGGCATATCTCCAACAGTCTCCCACTTGCACTAGAGTCATCTAATCTAGATTACATGGTAATATACCGAACACCCATGGCAGTTTGGTGTTGGTCATGTTTTGCCCTCGGGAGAGGTTTAGTCAACGGATCCGCCACATTCAGATCTGTGTGTACTTTGCAAATCTTTATATCCCCATCCGGATATGTTCTCGAATAGCGAAAACGCAGCTTGATATGCTTGACTTCTTGTGTGACCTTGGTTCTTGCGCATTGGCTATGGCGCCCATGTTATCACAGTAGATAGACATTGGGTCCAGTAGCACTTGGAACCACCCAACTCAGTAATGAACTCCTTCATCCATATCGCTTCTTGTGAAGCCTCCGGAAGCGACCATGTATTCCGATTCGGTTGAAGATCTCACAACGCTTTGCTTTGCACTCCTCCGACTAACGCTCTTTTCATTCAAAATAAATCGTATCCAGTTGTGATTTAGAATCATCCGGATCGGTGTTCCAACTAGCATCGGTGTAACCATTAACAACGAGCTGTTCATCACCTCCATAAGAAAGAACCATATCCTTAGTTCTTCTCAAGTACTTAAGGATGTTTTTGACCGTGTCAATGATCCACTCTGGATCACTTTGATATCTGCTAGTTAAACTAACAGCATATGCAATGTCGGGTCTAGTACATAGCATGGCATACATTAGAGATCATATGGCTGAGGCATAGGGGGTCTTACTCATCCTTTCTCTATCTTCTGCCGATGTCGGACGTTGAGTTTTACTCCAGGCCGTATTGGGCAACATGGGCAAGAACCCTTTCTTGCTTTCTTCCATTCCAAATCTCTTTAGAACTTTGTCCAAATATGTACTCTGTGACAATGATATTTGGCGCTCGATCTATCTCTATAAATCTTTATGCCTAATATGTAAGTTGGCCAAGATCCTTCATTGAAAACTATTATTCAAATATTCCTTGACACTATTAAGAAGGTCTACATCATTCCCAATCAACAATATGTCATCCACATACATTATTAAGAATGCTCTGAGCTCCCACTCACTTTCTTGTAAATACAAGCTTCTCCATAAGTTTGTATAAAACCAAAACTTTGATTACCTTATCAAAGCGTTGATTCCAACCGGGATGCTTGCTTCAATCCATAGATGGACCGTTGAAGTTTGCATACCTTGTTAGCACCTTTAGGATCGACAAAACCTTTGGGTTGCATCATATACAACTCTTCATCAATGTCTCCATTGAGGAATCTTGTTTTGACATCCATCGCCATATCTCATAATCATAATATGTGATTGCTAACATAATCCTCCACGGACTTTGACTTCGCTCTTGGTGAGAAAGTCTCATCGTAGTCAACTCCTTGAATTTGTCGAAACCCTTTTGCGACAAGTCGAGCTTTATAGACGATAACATTACCATCAAGATCTGTTTTCTTCTTGAAAATCCATTTGTTCTCGATGACCTTGGCCATCCCGGTAAGTCCACCAAAGTCCATACTTGGTTTTCGTACATGGATCCAATCTCGGTTCATGGCTTCTTGCCATTTATTGGAATCTGGGCTCATCATCGCTTCCTCATATGTCTCGGGGTCATCGGTGTTGTCCACCACCATGACATTCATAACGGAATCATACCAATGCAGGTGAGTGCGAGTTCTCGTTGATCTCCGAGGCTCTGTAGCAACTTCAGAAGTTTCATGATCATCATCATTAGCTTCCTCCCTTATTGGTGCAGCACCACAGAACTTCTTCCAGGTCTTTGCGCTACTCAATTTCAAGAGAAGGTTCAACAACCTCGTCGAGTTCTACTTTCCTTCCGGTCACTTCTTTGAGAGAATTCCTTCTCTAGAAAGGATCCATTCTTAACAACGAATGTTTTGCCTTCGGATCTATGATAGAAGGTATACCCAATAGTTTCCTTGGTATCCTATGAAGACATTTTTTCGCTTTGGGTTCAAGCTTGTCCGTGTAACTTCTTTACATAGGCTTCGCATCCCCAAACTTTAAGGAGCGACAATTTAGGTTTCTTCCCAAACCATAATTCATACGGTGTCGTTTCAGCGGATTTAGACGGTGCCCTATTTAAAGTGAATGCGGTTGTTTCTAATGCATAACCCCAAAATGATAGCGGTAAATCTGTAAGTGACATCATAGAACGAACCATATCTAAGAGAGTTCGATTCGACGTTCGACACACCATTTCATGTGGTGTTCCGGTGTCAATTGTGAAAGTATTCCGACTTCTTTAAATGCTCGCCAAACTCGTAACTTAGATATTCACCTCCACGATCGAACGCAGAAATTTAATCTTCTTGTTACGTTGATTCTCTACCTCACTTTGAAACTCCTTAAACTTCTCGAAAGTTTGGACTTGTGTTTCATGGAATAGATATACCCATATCTACTCAAGTCATCCGTGAAGGTAAGAACATAACGATAACCACATGACGCTACACTCATTGGACCACACACATCGGTATGTATGATTTCCAATAAGTCCGTAGCTCGCTCCATCATACCGTAAAATGGAGTCTTAGTCATTTTTCCCATCGACATGCTTCGCATCTTTCAAGTGATTCAAAATCAAGTGATTCAAGAAGTCCATCGGAATGGAGTTTCTTCATACGTTTCACTCGATGTGACCAAGACGATGCCACATATAGGTCGAATTATCGCTGATTTCAAACGTTTAGCCTCAATGTTGTTGATATGTGTATTTCCACTATCGAGATTCAATAAGAATAGACCATCTATCAAAGGTGCATGTCGTAAAACATATTACTCATATAAATCGAACAACCATTATTCTCGACTTAAACAAGTAACCGTCTCGCAATAAACAAGATCCCGAGATAATGTTCATGCTCAACGCAGCACTAAATAACAATTATTTAAGTATAAAACTAATCCCGATGGTAGATGAAGAGGTAGTGTGCCATCGCGATCACATCAACCTTTGATCCGTTTCCCACGCCGCATCGTCACCTCGTTCCTCGCTAGCTTCCGTTTATTCTGCGACTGTTTGAGTTACAAATATGAGCAACCAACCAAGATCAAATACCGAGCACTACTACGAGTACTAGTGAGATACACATCAATAACATGTATATCGATATACCTTTCTTCTTGATGTTGCCGTTCTTCGATCCGCCAAGTACTTTGGGCAATTCCGCTTCGAGGACCTTCTCCCTTGCGAAAAGCACTCGGTTTGCTTAGGTCCAGCCTTGGTCTTCTTCGGCGTGGTAGCTTTCTTACCACCCTTCTTGAAGTGTCCTTTGCTTAGACTTGCCTTTCTTGAATTTGGTGGTCTTATTGACCAACAACACTTGGTGCTCTTTCTTGATCTCCACTTCGCAGATTTCAACATGGCAAAGAGTTACGGCAACGTCTTGTTCATGTTACGCATGTTGTAGTTCATCACAAAGTTCTTGTAACTTGGTGGTAGTGATTGGAGGACACGGTAAATCCCCAAAGCATTAGGAATCACAATACCCAAGCTTTGAAGTTTGTTTGCATGCCCGGACATCTTAAGCACATGCTCACCGACGAGCGCCTCTTCCATCTTGCGGTTAAAGAACTTTTCGAAGCCTCATAGCTTTCAATTGCCGCATGAGTCTCAAAAATCAATTTGAGATCCTCGACAATATCATGTGGGTCCGACTCTTCAAACCTTTTCTCAAGCTCAGATTCTAAACCATACAAGATAGCACACCGAACTATGGAGTCTTGATTCTTCCGAGCGAGGTAAACATTCTTTACTTCATCGGAAGCGATGGGCAGTGGGTCACCCAGGTGCATCCAAAGACATAGGTCAAATTACCACCGTGAGGACAATCCTCAAATTGCGGAACCAATCCGCAAGTTGCTTCCATTGTTTTCAACTTTTCTTTCTCTAGGAACGCATTAAAATTGATGGTAGGGGCTGCCATTGATCTACAACATATTTGCAATAGTTTAGACTAAGTTTATGACAAATTGAGTTCAAATTAATTAATGAAATTAAACTAGGTGAACTCCCACTCAAAACAACATCCCTCACATTGTTTTAGTGATAACACGAACCAAATCCACTACATCAACACCGATCATCACGAGAGTTGATATAGTTTCAATGGCGAACAATCATCATGTTCATCATATCTACTATACGATTCATGCTTTACCTTTCGGTAATCCGTGTTCCGAGACCATGTCTCTACATGCTAGGCTCACAAGATCAAACCTTAGTTTCGCATGAGCAAATCTGGCTTGCTCACGTTGTATACACTTGCGTAATCTAGAACACCCGATCATCACGTGGTGCTTCAAACAACAAGCTTTAGCAACGGTGCTAACTAAGGGTGAACACTTTATGATTTGAAATTGATGTGCATGAGGATCATCTTATAATGCTACCGCCGTCTACTAAGCAATACAAGATGCATAAAGGATTAACATCACATGCAATTCAATATATATGTGATATGATATGGCCTTTCTTCTTCGTGCCTCCGATCTCCATCTTCAAGCACGAACATGATCTCCATCATCACCGCATTGCATCAAGGTCAATGGCGCTTCTCCATGGTTGTCGCCCACCGCTTCAACTATTACAACTACTTTGAATAGACACGGTCTTAACATAAATTAAAGACAACCATATGGCTCCGCCGTTGTTGACTTACAATAAGGAACATTGCATACATCGAATATAATCACAATCATGGCCATATCACATCATTTACACCCTCGCAAAACAAAGTTAGACTTCTACTTTCTTTGCATATTTTACGTGGTTTGGGGCTTTCAATAAGTGTCGTTCTAACTTACGAATAAGAACCACAACATTGATACTAGCATTGTTGATCACCCGTTGTAAATTGGATCTTAACTATGCTAGGAGAAACATGCACCATAAAGCCACTTATGCAATACAAGTTACATGTCAAGCGTGGAGCAAGTCTCATGAACGATGTCATGTAAGGTTAGCCCGGCCGCTTCATCCCAACATACCGCAAGATGCAAAGTACACAAAAGCAATCTACAATAAAAGCATCAACGCCCACAATGACCATTGTGTTCTACTCATGCAACAGATCTACATATAGACACGGCTCTGATACCATTGTAGGGGTTCGTAGCATGGAAAACAAAAATTTTCTATCGCATACAAACAAACAAGCCAAGATCTATCTACTAGATTGTAGCAACGAGTCGATAGAGGAACTCACCCTCGAAGATTCCAAAGTGGTTAACGAGCTCGGATTCTCGTGGGTGATGTAGTCGTACTCTTCCCGATCTCAAGATCGTAGACGATCCTTCCAGCCACGTTAAAGCGGCGCTCAGCCGGTCACACGTTCGCAGATTGACGAAGACCTTCCTCTCCCTTGTTCCAAAGAAAACGGAGGTTGTAGCACTCTCTCGCGATTCCGCAAGACAACGTGGTACCTAAGTAGAGGGAGATCCGCAGGGCTTCGCCTTAAGCAGTATGGTGGAGCTTATGAGAGAGAGGATTAGTGGCCTAGTAATTAGACACACCAATTAGGGCTCTAAACCAATTAGAAGGCTCTAAACTGTTGGCTAAAGCAATTAGAAGCTCTAAACCAAAACGCTCTAAACCGGAGATCTAGAGTAGAAAGTAAAGCGTCTATGGAGGAGCCCCGCCTCCTTTTATGGGAGGAGGTCCACTGGCCAGGAGGAGGAGTCCCTCCCAAGTCGGCCTTGGGCTGGCCCGGAGGAGTCCTCCTCCTCCGGGTTGGTTCCAACTCCTCTTGCTTGTTTCCCACAGTTTCTTGTTTTGGCGATTTGACTTTCAAACGACATTTGACTTTCTGTTTAGGATTCAATTTAATCCTTTATTTGGGACAGCAATAACACTTAGTACATGATGCAATCATTCAATGATCAATGACACATTCATGTACCCTTCCCCGAGTCTTGGACAATCCGAACCTTCTAGAACATTCCCGATGAAAACACCGGAATCATTCCCGAACTCCGAAACGGGACTTTCTTTGTATGAATCTTATTCTCCGGACCATTCCGGATCACCTAGTGATATCCCGGATCCCATCCGAGACTCCAAACAACAGCCGGGCGCGTTCTCATAAGACCATAACTACGCAAACAACGTCGAATCCTTAAGTGTGTCTCCCTACGGTTCGTGAATTATGCAGACATGATCGAGACACTTCTCCGAACAATAACCAATAGAGGAATCTGGAAATTCATATGGCTCCACATATTTCAACGATTACTTTGATCGAATGAACCACTTACATACGATACCAATTTCCCTTTGTCTCACGATATGTTACTTACCCAAGGTTATGATCGTCGGTATCTCTGCATACCTAGTTCAACCTTATTCTTGATAAGTACTCTTTTCTCGTTCCGTGATATGTGATCCCTTGTGACCAAGTCACATGCTTGCAAGCTAATTGGATGACATTCCACCGAGAGGGCCCAGAGTATATCTATCCGTCATGTGGATGGACAAATCCCACTCTTGATCCATGTGTCTCAACCAATACTTTCAACACTCAATGCCACTTTTATAACCACCCACATTACGGTGTGGTGTTTGATGTCATCAAAGCATCCATCCGTAAAGGTGATATGCATGATCTCATGGTCGAAGGAATTAGGTTACTATGTATCGAAAGCATATAGCAATTGAACTAATGAAATGACTTGATCTTTATGCTACGCTTATCTATAGGAGTATGTCCACCATATCATTCTCCTAACGATATGATCTTGTTGTTGATAACATCTCAATGTTCATGATAGGGAAACCACAATCATTAATCAACCAACAAGCTAGTGAAGTATAGAGGCTATACTAGGGACTTCAAATTAAGTTTACAAATCACACAAGTATCAATGTTTCCTTGTTAATACTATTATAGCATGAATGCAAACATTTATCATAAACACAAAGATATAATAATAACTACATTTATTATTGCCTCTAGGGCATATCTCCAACAGTACAACCATCATCTTCGCATTTAACCGTGTAACGCTTCTTCACGTCCGAGTGAACCACCGTGAAAGGACGATGATACCTAATAGAGAAGTCCTTGATCCATTGCTTAAGTTCCAACAATGTGGCAAACCTCTATCCTTTTGAAATCCCATTCTTCTCGTGACTAACATCCCGATAGGAAGTTGGCCTTGGTCCAAGCACTACACCCTTGCCGCCATCAACCGTGGCTTCATCCGCTAGACTAAGATCACAAAACAAGGGTACCCGATGATCCCTGCCCAATAACTTCTCATGCACTTGCCTAATCCTTAGTGAACCTCCTCATCAACCTCTTCATGGGACCATCCTCGGTAGAAGTCGGATACATACATTCGAAAAGCGGAATGTCATGATCCATGTTCTCTTGTGTATGATATAAGTCCAAATTTCCAATAGTATTGTCACATAGCTCAACCTCCCTCTCACTATCCTCATACTCATCATTCTCCTCTTCCAATGCTTCATCTTGATTCTTTGAAATGGGGCTCAGAGATGTCCTCAATTCATCTTGTTGCGTCAAAGGAGGCTCGGTCAATTCCTCTTGGTTCATGGGTGGAGGACTCAAGGCTTCATATGGGAGGCAAGTATGATACTCCTTTGCATATTACCATCAACCTTTTCGTGGCAAATAACTCAAGAGCTTTGTCTTGTGATTCGCCACCACTTCCTGTATACAAACCAACGTTGCTTGATGACACGCATTGTCTTTCAACGGTTGTGCATCCCAAATTCCACATTGTGCCTACCCTCCAACTCAACAACATCACTAGGATCCATCCAATTCAAATCTACCCAACTTGTTGCAACACCTCCGCATAGTTTGGACTACGATCAAACACCAAGTCAATCTCATCCGGGTCCGGCTCAATATTGCCTCTCAAGAAAGCTTCCTTGTCCATATGATGAACATGGACAATTCTAACCATCCCTAAAATAAATATAATAACATAACGGTAGATAAATTCAATAAGTATCTATGCCAAAATTTACACTAACAACAAGCTCATTCAACCATACCCTAACTCTAACCCTAACCCTAACCCTAACCCTAAGCCTAACCCTAAGCCTAACCCTTACCCTAGCCCTAACAATCTTATCTATACACATGAAGGTTTAATATACCAATCCTAACTCTATATATCAACCAAACACCTCATTGCTCCATACAACTTTACATATCCAATTGCATTTTGGAGGAATTTATCAAACTACCAAAATTAGGGCTAAATAAAGAGATTTCTTGGATAAAATGGGGAGGAATACCTGGGGAGGAGGTCAACAACAAGATCCACGGAGCCTTTCTTCAGATCTGAGCAATGGGGAAGGACTAGAGGAGGGGGAAGATGATGAACCGCCGCCGCCTCTCTCTTGTTTGTGAAAGGTGAGAGAGAAAAATGTCTAGGGTTGGGGAGAGAGTCCAGGCAGCTTAAGGGCTCCAGGCGGCGCCTACCATGGCGTCAGAGGTGCGGGCGCCACCGACCGGCGCCACACTTAAGATCTTGGCCAGGAGCCAACGTGGCAGCGTGCCACCGAAAGTGCACAAATAGACCGACATCGCGCGCCAGCTTGATTTGCACATCTGACACGCGATAACAGGCGTCTTGCGCCGTCTTATATGGCGGCGTCATACGTGTATCTGCGCCGCAGCGGGAGTGATGTAAAAGGGTTATCCTGATTGAATTTTTTTCGAATATGGTTAATCTTTAAATTTATTACGACTTTAGGTTATTTTTATTTAATTTGCCACCTGCGATCCTGCCCATGTGCGCAGCTGCCTTCCATTCGACGCGAGAAACGTCATCATCATTGACCCGTGTGGAGATCTCCAAGGCAAGTACTACGTGTATGTCTTTTCATAAAATTGAAAGGATAAACTAGATGCCTTTTCACCGTGTCCACATGGTCACATGGTAATTAACTACTAACCCAGTGGCGCCAAAGCCTGACTCCGTCCGTCTGTGCGTGCTGCTGCTGGTCCAGAGAATTAACACGACGCCCGCTATGCGTTATCGCACTCTGCAATCTGCATATCCCTATAGCTACACATAACGGCGCGTCTGCTGCTGCTCCTCCTCCCGCACCGCTGCCTGCGCTGCAAATTTAATCAGAACAAAAACGCGCGATGGCTATATTATGTCGCCGAGATTTGGACATGCATGTCGTAGCATCATCGATTTGAACGTGCATGTCGTAGCACCAGAGACCATCAGCCATCGGAATCATTGTTGGACACGACACAATGCCTGATCCTGATCCTGATCCACCACCGTTCGTTTCCAAACCGAACTCCCTTCCCCTTCGACACGACGAGACTTGTACACACACTGTCAGTGCCACGGTCAGAAGTTTATCTCGAACAGAACAGGCGACCGAACCGGTGCCCCGCTTAACAGTGCACATTCACCACCTGCCCGACCGTGCGCTTGTCTGCACAAAAAAAAACGAAGACCCCTGCGCCTGCTGGCCATGAACAATTTCCTGAATGGAATTTCTCAGCCGATCGACACTGCTGCGCATCGCACTGTACGTCCTTTCGCACTTCGACAGTTCGACGGATGGATCGCTCTCTCCCGTTGTAGCCGTGCAGCTCTGCCCACGCACGTGCCGCCAGCCTGCCTGGCCCTTCGGGCGCGCGGTAGGAAACGTACGGCTCGGATCGGATCCGTTACCATCGATCCGCGTGATTGCAGCGGTAAGCTTTCGGAAGCATTGGTTGCGGACCACCGGTGCAGTGCATGCTTTGGTTTCTTTCTACCGGACTGCTTTGATCGCAGTATCGTTATCTCGTGGTGGTAAAACATCATCACATGGTAAACGCGGCGCTTCGTACGAGACAAACAAGCATTGTGCGTCTGGTCCCGGTAATTATCTGCTCCCGCTCGTCATTCTCTCGTCTCTCCCGAGAAAAAAAGTTCAGTCACCCAAGCTGTTCATCGCAGCGAGGGACTCCCCAGCCTTTGCCTTCCACGCGATCTTTCTTGGACGATTTTGTGTATGGCCTTTTGCTGGGACAAAGAAACCCACAGATGCAAGGCACGGCATATGCCTCGTACTACACAAATACTAGTCCACAAAACGTTTGTGCGTATAGAGCACTACTATTCACGGAGCAGCACTCAATGATGTGCCATAACTAAGCGCGTTTGCGTAATAAAAATAAATCGCAACGGAGAAAACACAGCTAGTGAAGCGCTCCTCTTCCCATGACCCGACTCTTATTTTGAGACGCTAATCGGCCACAGGCTTCCCGATCTCTACACACGACCTAGAAAGAAAAAAAACAATTAGCATGGGGCGCAAAGTTTTGCGCCTAGCGTCTGGGATCGAAGCCCCCAACTACCAATAGACCAGGAAAAGAATCCTAGCGCCCCTGTTTGAGGGCCGCACTATGGATGCTCTAGGGCATGTATAATTAGAGGCGCTAGTGTGGCCGCTCCTGGAGGGAAAAAATAGGACCATAATTCTAGCGTCTCACCTAAGAGTCCCATGCTGCAACGCCAGAAAATAAATAGCAGGCGCTTGAGTCCATCAATTTAATGTGGATCGGAGTGTATGGAGGCAAAACTACCAGGAATTTATTCCTAGCGCCTGGGCTAAATGTCCGCGATGTACCCTAAGGGTGTGTTCGGTTCTAGAACGAGAGGGAATGGAACGGAGTGAGTCCATTCCGAGGGCATGAGACGGTTCCGACCCTGTGTTCGGTTTGGAAAAGAACGAGAAACGGAATGGTCCCATATTGTGTTCGGTTGGGAGAATTGGGACCGAAACGGAATAACTATAATGATGATTAAAATTCTAATAATTTGAGCTTAAATTTAACAATTGTAATTAACGGTAGAAAATATTTTTTTCTTAAAATCTTTGCTAAAAGTACCAAATCATAGAAATATTTTTGTTTTAAAATCTTTGCAAAATATACTCAAATTAAAGGGCCGCGTGTTTTTGCAAGATTTTGTCGCTAATCATCTCATTAATCACCACTAAAATCCCGTTGATTCAGTAATTAATCATCTTAATTGGGTTAGTTCGCCAATTAGCGAGTCGTTCCGCGCGATCCGGCCGATTCGGTCGGACGACCTCGTTCCGCATATTAGAGGAATATTCCGTTCCGAGGAACTACCTGGTTCCGTTCTTTTCTTCTAACCGAACACATGGACGGACGCTACGCGCGGAACGGACCGGTTCCATTCCACCTAATTCTAGAACCGAACACACCCTAAGAGCATTTCTAACAGATTCATTATATATATAGCCTGACATCTAAAAATCCATATATGTAGAGGATTAGGGTCAATTTACGGGTCACACACCAGCCGAATCACCATCGCCCCCTCCGCTCCTCCGCTACCAAATCCGTCCAGTTCCACCACGTTCCCTCGGCACCACATCCACCAAATATGATGCTCGTGCCACCACATCAACCATAAATCCGTGTCGGGGATGCTCCGCCGCGACCGGGGTTGCCACACCACCATGGAGAGGAGCTCTAAGGATGAGGTCGAGCGGCGCCGTCGGATCCGCTCGGAGAGAGCGCAGAAAAGCGACACTCTCTCGATGTACAACGACGCTCACTCAACAGTGTGGTGCGGGTAGGATGTGCTCGAGAAGGTCGCCATGCCTGTTGTCCTCCGTGCTCGTGCAACCAGGACAACTGAGAGCGCCCCCCATATACACGACGTTGGATGACTATGTCCGAAAGCAGAAGCATCAGCAGTAAGGGCACCGACGCAGAAAGAGACGCGCCTCACGAGGAGCACGACCAAAAGAATAAGACGACTGAGATGGAGGTGATCGACATCTACTCCTATATCGAGTGAGAAGCTTTTGCTTAGGCCGACACATTCTAAGGCAACGAGGAAGTATCACGCCAGGCTTTTGCTTAGGGTTTACTTCATATTAGCCCTTGCAAAGGGTTACATTTGGGTTTTAGGTTTAATTGATCTACAAATCTATGTATGCTCCTATGAAGTGGTGTTTATCTATAATCTTTGTGCTAGCATGAGACTTAAAAAAATTATAATAAACTTCATGGGATTTGTTATGGCGTGGGACAATTCATGTAAAATTTACCTTTTAGGTGAACCTTATGATGGTTTTGACATGTGACGTTTTAAATTATTTGCTAGAGATGCTCTAAGCTTGTGATTGCAAAGACTACAATGTGTAATGCTCAATTCATATACGAATGAAAACAATTGAAAACAACTAGTACTTCCTCTGTTCCAAATTAACCGACGCATATTTTTCTATATACGAATGCACTAAGATGTATTTTAGTACTAACAACTAAGAACCAGAGATTCATTCGGTGAAATAGATATTACTCAATCAAATTATCTATGGTCACTCATATTTATCACTTTACTACAGTTGTAAAAAGGCGAAATCAGTTTGTGTGTGTTAGAAAAATTATATTTTCACCGTCTGAAAATATAAGTCCAAGTCAGTTATTTTGAGTCAGATTGGGTAATATGTCAAGCGGACTCGTGCACAGACTTTTTCCTCGGATACAATTTTCAAAGCAGTGAAAATATTAACCCGCAAAAAAAAAAAAACAGTGAAAATCTTCAAATGGAACGGGCTACTACGGGGCTAGCCGGAGCCCGGAGATAATACTAGGTGGGGGCAGCACGCTACTAGTGCTACTGACTTACCGAGCGAAAGCAGCAGTGATCCACATGGACGTGGTCCACCCGTCGTCCTCACACGAGATCCTCCTCCCTCCTCCCCTGTCCCGTACCTCTGCTCGGGAGGACCAGCAGAGCAAAGCAAAGCAAAACCCAAACCCCCCCTTCTCGATTAAACTGCAGCAGCATTTACCTCACCACCGCGAATGCCCCTGCCCCAATGCCTCCTCCTCGCCGCCGCTCCGCTTCCTCCGCCGCCGTGACCGTGAGCCGCCTCCTCGCCGCGCTCCTCCTCGCGGCCCTCGCCGTCGCCGACTCCGACTCCGACGACGGTGCGTACCCCCTCCTGCCTTTCCTCGTAGACTCGTAGTACGGGCTTGGCGGCGGGTTCTGCTCGGGGAGCTCGGATTCGTGCGTAGTTGGGGGTTGCCTTGCTCCGCTCCGCACTGGTATTTTATTCGTGCGCGCTTTTCCAGTGGGTGGGCGTGGTCTTTGTTTATGCCCCGCTGATTTGTTCCTTCTGCTGATGACGACGCCTAAGCGTGGGCTAATACTAGATTAATCCCGTCTCCTGTTCATACTAGCATCTCCTCTTGCCTGCGGCTCCTCTTCTTCCCTTGATCCCTTTACAGGGAGAGCTACCGCCATTTTTTCCGAGTGTACAAGCGGCTTATTTTTTTTTTTTTAAAATGTTAGTTCTCTTCCTGGTATGCTTCGTCGGCAAACGCTTTTTACTGCCTTATCCCATTACTATTCTGAAGTTATGCACTGTTTGTGGAAGCGAAACCGTGTGGGTGAGAAGAGTTGGAAACTTGGTTTTTGGTGCTTCTTTGGTTTGCATACCGCAAAACAGCAGAAGTGTGTCAACAAATGAGTTCGTTTCAGGCATTGACTAGATTCATCATGTGGTGTTCATCCTTTTGTCGCTTACTTCTGTTAATCTAGTGTGTTTGTTCACACGTTTTCAGGGCGAACGCTGTTGGAGATCAAGAAATCCTTCCGCAATGCCGACAACGCGCTGTATGATTGGTCCGGCGACGGGGCGCCCCCGGGCTACTGCTCGTGGCGCGGCGTGCTCTGCGACGACGTCACCTTCGCCGTCGCGGCGCTGTAAGAAGCTCCTTGCATCCTAATCTTATGCTCTATTGCTGGCTGAAGTGGGTGCCGTTTCTGACGCTTGTTTGTCTGCGCCACGACAGCAACCTCTCAGGGTTCAATCTTGGTGGCGAGATCTCTCCGGCAATCGGGGACTTGAAGAGCGTCGTGTCAATGTACGATGGCGGTACATTTATCTCTGAAACTGTGTTCGTATCATAATAAGTTTGCGTAACTCTATTGTTGGTCATTGTAGTGATCTGAAGTCGAATGATCTTTCGGGGCAGATCCCTGATGAGATTGGTGATTGCTCGTCGCTTAAAGTGTTGTAAGTTGGCTTCAGTACTAAGTTCGTCGTGTTGTTTTGACCTGTGGAAGTAATGCCTACTTGTGATTTTCCTTTTGATCAAGGAACTTGTCCTCTAACAATCTGGAAGGAGACATACCTTTTTCCATATCTAAGCTGAAGCACCTTGAAAACTTGTAAGGCTTATTCTTGTCGCCGAAATTTGGTAAAAGTAAAGCTTTTCACTCATTGTGTGCCTTGCTGTTACTTGTATTTGTAGGATATTGAAGAATAATCAGCTGGTTGGAGTGATTCCGTCGACTCTCTCTCAGCTTCCAAATTTGAAGATATTGTAAGTTACTTCTGCTAAACTGCTCTGTGGGTTCAATTTTGGTTAGTTCTAATGTGATATGTGTCCTAGGGACTTGGCTCAGAACAAGCTAACTGGAGAAATTCCAAGGTTAATATACTGGAGTGAGGTTCTTCAATACTTGTAAGTAGTCATTTTCTTTGTTCCCCAGTATTTCTTTTGTTTAGTACTAAAACTGTCTATAGTATACTCAAGGGCCTACCAAGTGCTAACAAAACTTAATGTATGTAAGGTTTTGGGCTTGGATCAAACGTTTATGTTATATACAACTATTATCCACACGTAGTGTAGGGCTAGCAGGCCACTAATTTTACATGTGCAGGCGTCTAAGTTTGTTGTATATCCAGGGGACTGCGAAGCAATCAATTAGAAGGAAGCCTGTCTCCAGATATGTGCCAATTGACTGGCTTGTGGTACTTGTGAGTTCATTGCTTCCCTTTGTTTATCACCAGCACAGCTGTTTGTGCCCTTTATTCTATCAACAAAGTTGCTTTTGTTCGGTTCAGTGACGTGAAGAACAATAGCTTGATGGGCACAATACCAGATACCATTGGGAACTGTACGAGCTTTCAGGTCTTGTATGTACATTCTTTCTACTCCCTTTAAATAATGTTGCTCATTTCCTAGCTTTTAAAACACTCATGATCTTTCGCTGTTTTAGGGATTTGTCTTACAATCAGCTTACTGGAGAAATCCCATTCAACATTGGTTTCCTGCAAGTGGCTACATTGTATGTGGTAGTCATTTCACCAATCCAACTATATGCTTAAGTTGCCTTATAAATACAAGTGATGATTTGAAATATTATTTACCATTGTGCCAGGTCTTTGCAAAGGAACAACTTCTCTGGTCCTATTCCAACAGTGATTGGCCTTATGCAGGCGCTCGCAGTGCTGTAATAATAACTGACATTCTTCTCTTTATTTTTGGCCACTTAGGAACTGTTTTGAAATATATTCTTATTTTGTATTGATCCAGGGATCTGAGTCTTAACCAATTATCTGGCCCAATACCATCTATACTTGGCAACTTGACATACACTGAAAAATTGTAAGCTTGCTATTTTTTATCTGTTTAATTAAGAGTTGATTAATCTTTTACTTTTCACTAACTGATATTGTAGCCCTTGTGAGTTCTCTACGCTTAAAAAAAACATGAGTAGTTACTGATATCAGTCTCTTGTGCTACTAGATACCTGCAAGGCAATAGGCTAACTGGGTCAATACCACCAGAGCTTGGAAATATGTCAGCGCTTAATTACTTGTAAGCATGTAGCTTTGCACTGCCTTTATACTTCATAGTTAATTAATAGGCGTTCTACCGATTTGATACGCTACATCTCATTTCAGGGACCTGAGTGACAATAAGCTGACTGGGCTCATTCCCCCTGAGCTCGGAAAGCTCACAGACTTGTTTGACTTGTAAGTATGATTCCATTCATTGATATTATATGATTATTATAAACAATTCTAATTTAGTTGGCGGTCCATGTCATTTTTATTTTTGCAGGATCCTTGCAAATAATAAACTTGAAGGACCAATACCTGGTGATATAAGTTCATGCCTAAATCTCATTAAATTGTAGGTTTCAATTTTTCCTGAAGTTATTTCGTGTATCTGGTAGCTGGATACTAACTTGTTTGCTCCCAAAACAGAAATGCTTATGGCAATAAATTGAATGGGACCATCCCACACTCATTGCACAACCTTCAGAGGATGACTGATCTGTAAGTGGTCCCTAATTTTTCTAGTTTCTATTCGTGTACACTAGTGTGTTTTTGTTCCAGACTGCCATAATTACATTTCTAACAATTATCCCTAATGATTTCTGTTGATCCATAACTTCAAGGAATCTCTCATCAAATTATCTTAGTGGAGCGATCCCCATTGAGCTAGGAAGAATAAAAAACTTAGACACACTGTAAGTTCCAGAGTCCGATTAGTAATTCTTCTTCAGAAAGTTTTGAATGCTATCATGTATTACATGAATATACTTGTAGGGATTTATCCTGTAACAAGATCGCTGGTTCGATTCCTTCAGCGGTTGGCAGCTTAGAGCATCTTTTGAGACTGTAAATCCAACAACCTATTATTTTCTTTGTGGAAATGCCTATATCTTTTCATGACAAAATTATATTATTCATGTAGTAACTTGAGCAAGAATAATCTGGTGGGATACATTCCTGCTGAGTTTGGAAACTTGAGGAGCATCGTGGAGATGTAAGCACCTTCTCACCTCAAGGTGTTCAGATCTTTATCCTTGTAGAGTAATATGGACACCTTTTGCTTTGTTTCAGTGATTTGTCCAATAACCACCTTCATGGATTGATTCCTCAAGAGATTGGAATGCTGCAAAATCTGATACTATTGTAAGTACATGCAGGCTATGGGTTTTGTCCTGTGTTCATTTATACTGATAAACTAGAACTATACAGCTGAAAAGGCTGTTGCCAGTGAACCGCATATTCCCTTCCCAATTATTGGAGATTAATTTTGTGATTGTTTTGTCGTTACAGAAGACTAGAAAGTAACAATATAACTGGGGATGTTTCTTCACTCACTAAGTGCTTCAGTCTCAATGTCTTGTAAGTTAAGACCTGAAAAGCTATTTGAACTGTTTGCACTAATGTGAATTTCACTCATAGCTTCTTTATTCTCGTGTGCAGAAACATATCATACAACAACCTGGCGGGCATTGTACCCACAGACAACAACTTTTCACGATTTTCACCTGACAGGTCTGGTATAAATTTATCCCTTAAAAGAATATCGGTAACCCTTATTTATAATCTGAACTTTCTTTCAGCTTCTTGGGTAATCCTGGACTATGTGGCTACTGGCATAGTTCTTCATGCTATTCCTCCAGTCATGCAAAGAGATGTAATTACAATGTTATCTTTATTAAGGTGCAGTGGAATATAACCTCACCAGATCACTAAGAAACCTTCTAATTCTCTTCCATTCATTTTCTCTGCAGTCTCAGTTTCAAGGGATGTCATTGTTGGTATTGCTGTTGGTGGGCTTGTTATCCTGTTGTTGATCCTATTAGCTGCTTTTTGGCTGCACAGTCCAGCAGCCTCAAGAGATTTGTCGTTAAGCAAGCAAGGTGATTGCTTAAATCCCTATATATGCTTTAACACATCAACTTTTCATAGCTATTTGACAAGTGTTGTTTCGTGACTCGTCATGCTGGATCTGGCAAACGGTTAATGCCTGTCTCCAGCAGTTTGCTGGTCTGCTCAACTTGACAGATGCACTGTTTGCTTGTTTGACTACTGATGATTCGGTTTTGATGGGATAATGTTGATAATTTTCTGTTACAGAAATACATGCCGTGTTATCGAGCAATGTTCCTCCCAAGCTTGTGATCCTCCACATGAACATGGCCCTCCACGTATACAATGATATAATGAGGATGACAGAAAATTTGAGCGAGAAGTACATTATCGGATACGGGGCATCAAGTACAGTTTATAAATGTGTTCTGAAGAACTGCAAGCCAGTGGCAATCAAAAAGCTATATGCTCAGTACCCGCAGAGCGTGAAGGAATTCGAGACTGAACTTGAGACTATTGGAAGTATCAAACACAGGAATCTTGTCAGCCTCCAGGCTTACTCGCTATCACCTGCCGGCAATCTTCTTTTCTACGATTATATGGAAAGTGGCAGCCTCTGGGACGTTTTACATGGTAAGTGGACATAGCAGGCTCAAACAGTTTCAGTTCATCGTGCTCACTATTTAGAACTTCCTTTGTACCCTCCATTTGTTCATCTGTCAGAAGCATGTGCTGGCCACTTTCTTATTAAGTTAATTATTTAGCTTTGTTCTCTTTGATTAGGATGTCTTCGTTTATTTTAGCAGACGGTTCGCGAATTTTCTACAATCATATGAATGTGCATGTCTTTGTTTATTTTAGCAGGTTCGTCTAAGAAGACAAAACTTGACTGGGAGGCTAGACTCCAGATTGCTCTTGGCGCTGCCCAAGGGCTGGCATATCTCCACCATGACTGCAGCCCACGGATAATCCACAGGGATGTAAAATCAAAGAATATCCTCCTAGACAAGGACTATGTGGCGCACCTCGCTGACTTTGGTATTGCCAAAAGCTTGTGTATCTCCAAGACCCACACATCAACCTATGTGATGGGAACAATTGGCTACATTGACCCTGAGTATGCACGCACATCCCGCCTCAACGAGAAATCTGATGTATACAGCTATGGCATTGTCTTGCTCGAGTTGCTGACTGGGAAGAAGCCAGTAGATAACGAGTGCAACCTACATCACCTGGTAACTAATTTTCACTTGCTTGCAATTGTTTTACTGAAAATTCTCTATTCCCTTCACTCCCTTGAGGATTTGAGGCCAATAAGTTCAGTCATGGGCGTTAGGTCTGTGTTCCTTCAAGGGGACCGGCAACATGAAAGCTTATCATGTGATGGGGGGTTAGATCTATCTACACTGGTAGTGCGATTCATTGTATGGCTGGTGAAAGCTCTATGATAACTGGCAAGTTGTCAGTGTCCTGCAAAGCCTGCAATATTTGTCCCCTGCCTTCAATCATGTGGTTGGCAACACACTGCTGTCAAGAACTGTAGCTAACTAGTATTAGTACTTTCTACTTTGATCACTGATATGTCGGTAATTTAGCCTGAGCATTTTACTTTGCTTACTCGTCAAACTTAAACTGTTTTATCTTTGGAAGAAAATATAACGTTCCTAGAATCGCTACTTTTAAGAAGTCTCGGCAGACTGATCTATGCAACTGTGTAGTTGATATGACTGTTAAACTATCTCGCTTGCACCCCAATGGTATTATGTTCATTGGTTCCTCCCTTGCAGATCCTATCAAAAGCTGCCGACAACACAGTGATGGAGATGGTCGACCCAGACATCGCCGACACATGCAAAGATCTCGGAGAGGTCAAGCGGGTGTTCCAGCTGGCGCTCCTCTGCAGCAAGAGGCAGCCATCGGATCGACCGACGATGCACGACGTCGTGCACGTCCTCAACTGCCTGGTCTGCCCAGAACCAGCCCCGAAGCCGGCGCAGCCACCGGGATCACCTCAGTCGTCCACGCCTCCGAGCTACATCAACGAGTATGTCAGCCTGCGAGGTGGCAACGCACTCTCTTGCGCCAACTCGTCGAGCGCGTCCGACGCGGAGCTCTTCCTGAAGTTTGGCGAGGCGATATCGCAGAACACCGAGTAGACTGACCTTCTGATGGTTCTGGAATGCAGGTTGCGAGATGTAGGCATTTTCTGTAGTGGTTTCCAGTGTCCTCAGAGTAGCAGGGAACACTGAATTTGGAGGTGTTCGGTTCACTGTAAATATGGCACTCCTTTTTTGCTTTTTTTTTTGAGGTATCCAGATATATTTTCTCTTTATTTCAGCTTCCCTTTTGGAACTATTGCTTGGTTGGGAATGGGGATGATAAGAATTGTGCTGAAACAGAAAGGACACTGTGTTTTGTTGGGAGACTAAGGGTGTGTTTGGTAGGTTGGGTTATCCCAACATGTGTTTCCCACCACAGACATGCTCAACTTAGATATGCTGAGTTGAGATTTTATGACTTGTTTGGTAGGCTGTATTCGTTCAAAGGTGTCAAGCTGAGATGTTGTTTGGTGGGTTGTACGAGTGGAGATGGCGCTGAGTCCAATTTTTTACATAAATGTCCCTGAACAGAAAAAGAAAAAAGCAATCGGGTCCTTGTTCTTCCATGGCGCAGGCAGCTCGTGGAGAAACTCCGACCATGGCGAGGCGGCGCGTCCTGACGTCCTGGCGGTGGATGGTTGTTGTCATGGCGGTGCTAGAAGGCCATGGGGCGCTCGGTAAAGACCATGGCGGCGCTCGGTGAAGGACATGGCGTCGTGAGGAGGCGACGCTGGCTGTCGAGGTGGCGCTAGAAGGCGGCCAGGGTGGTGCACGAATCGGTGTGTGTCCGTGCTGCGCGGCCCGGTGGGGAGGTGCGAGGTTGTCTTGTGTTGCTGCCGACCCGAGCGGAGGCAGCGGCGTGAGGTCTTTGCATCGACTGCTGTGCAGATCGGGGTGGTCCAGCGGCGGAGGCCGGCGTCGAGGAGGAGGTAGTGGAGGCCGGCGTCGAGGAGACGGTTGTCGGCGTCGACGAGGTGGCGGCGGTGCTTGTTTGAGAGGTTTGGGCAGAGCGAGAGAGAGCGGGTTTGGGGGAGGAATGAGGGTGGGGGCGGTGACCCCTGCTGATTTTCGGCCCAGTTGCGGGGGCGCGTGGGGCGATTTCCGGGCGAGGTCAGCCCTGCCGAGTAGCGAAGCTCGATTCGAGCTTCTCTAGCGGGCAGGGCTGGGAGCTCTTTTTCAGGTGAGTTGGGCAGTGTCCACGTCAGAAAACCGGGCTACCAAACAACCGAATTCTCTAAAATCTCGAGTGAGATAAGAATTATTGGGTTGGCCCAGGCTACCAAACACACCATAAATGGATGGAAACCATCGTGTGCCGCTCTTACAGTGTCACTGGCCTGTTTCAGTTGGGGACGTACACTGGCAGGCAGAATTGTGCTGGTGACATTGCATTATGTGAAAGTGTACTGTTCCAGGTAAAGAAGTTCCGATGATACTGCTTGTGCACTCTGTCAATATCTCCGGGTTTGTATACATATATCTTAGTTCATGCCACTGTGAGCATCCGGGTGCAAGTGGGGTGCGGATAAGGATGGCAATGGGTAGGGTATGGGCAGGGTAGAACAATACCATACCCATACCCGTGCAACCAATGGGTACAAAAACTTACCCATACCCGTACCGCGGGTATAAAACTTTACCCATACCCATACTCGTGGTACCATTGCATTAGACCCGGGGTATATCCAATAGTATACAAGTTATTCAAAAATTTACTATCATCAATAGCATATTTGAAAAAATACAATAATCTCTACTTACTAATAGTAGACGAGTACATGAAAGTATCAAATTAAAGTTTAGAAGTCGCAATCTCATACTCGTCCCTAGGCTTCTCGGTTGCATAGGTTCAAAATATATAGATAAGTTTGACATGTCAGTTTAAACGGCCAGGGTATGGGTATCCCATGGGTACAAGTCTATACTGCGTCTGCATTCGTGATTTAACGTAGGGTATGGGTATTACCCATGGGTATAAAAGTATCTTACCCTACCCATGCGGATACCATGTACCGCATCCATGGGTAAAATTGCCATCCTTAGGTGCGGACGCCCGTGGCGCCGCAAAGGCCGTCCCACAAAAAGCTTTACGCGGACGCCCGCGACTAACTGAATTTCTTTTGGGGCATTAACTGCAGCATGCACTCTCTAGTGGGGATAACTTCACTAGTACTCTCTGTGTTTGAGATTATTAGGCCGGAGAGCCAAATCGGCAATACCAAGACGTGGCTTGCAAAACAGGAGTTACCTCGTGAAAAGTTATAAATTTTTATTAATTGCATCTTAAAGCTCTCCACCTAATCAGGCTGAAACGAAAGACGATAGGCAAGAGCATTGACTCACCAATCCATCGCTGAAAGAAAAGGCATGCATTGATCGTCCTCTGCATGCTCCACTGGCACGGGAATTAACTCCCACAGGAATTAAAAAGAATCAACTGTAAAAGGAATTAAGGAGCACGAGAATTAAGAAAAATTAATGCCTCGGCCTATAATTTCGAAATATCTGAAAACCCTCTCCGGATTAGTAATTCCAAACAGAGGGAGTAACTAAGAGTCCAAATCAGCATTTTTGTTTATGTGGCAATGATTTAATATTGAGAGATGAATTGAGTAACTAGCTATGTTACTGTAACATTACACATACCAAGGCAAAGTGTATCTACAACCTAATTAATGTGGCATTGCATGTTATCACACCCAAGTTATTTTCCACAATAAAGATAGTAACTTAGGCTAGTAATACGTGTATGTTACTACTTTAAATTACTCTCCACTATGGCCAGCCTAAGGCCTATAACTTTTTTTTAAAGTCAAGCCATATAAAGTTTGACCAAATTTTTAGAAAAAACTATCAAGAACTATTATATTATATAGATATGATGTGAAAATATGTTTCATGATGTATGAAGAGGTATGAATTATGTATTGTAAATATTAATATTTTTATTTAAAAACTTGGTTAAACTTTATGTAGTTTGACTTTTGAAAAAAGTTATATGCCTTAAGCCTTGGGACCAAGGTAGTACTAGTAAAAGAGCAAACATGAATTTCTCTAGATATACCCCGTATCATACACAGAATGACTAAGGCCGTCGGATCTGGCCCACTAAAGACAATCTAACGTCTAGAATGAGCCTAATCAGTTCTCCATGTGCATTTAGCATTTTATAACAATGGACGCACTCTTCCCGTCGGACAGATGGAAACGCCCCTGTTTCCTCAGCCCCATGTTCGCTCAAGCAATGTAAAAAACAAAATAGATCAAACTCTCCTCTTCCCTAAACCCTAGTGCCCGCTGCCGCCGCCGGTTGCCATCACGATGCAGGGCACGCTGTCGCACTGCAGGCCACCATGGGTGCCTCTGCGTGATGATGCCTCATGAGCGAGAGGCGTCGGCCTGGACACCGTTGCCGTGCTCCTTGACCAGGACCCGTCAGTGTGGACGCTGCCGTCCACCTTCTCGCGATGGACACATCTGCTGGATGCCGCCCAATTCCTTGTAGCGGATGCGCGACCAGGACATCGTCGCCCACTCAACGAACTGCGCCTCTCAGGTCTGTGCTTTGGAACCCGGGTTAAGCCAGGGGAGATAGCAATGTTCTCTGTCAGTTTATGAATCTTCTCCTACAGAGGTTCAGGTTATTCATTTTGATACCACGATTTTCATTTTCATTCAGTGTTTACTTCAAGAGAGAAAGAGAGGATTCGTACCCACTGTTGCTCAACCCTAAATTTTATCCAACGGAGCGCCGTTTTGTTTAGAAAATTATGAAGTGCAGATTTGACACAACTATAGTCATGTAATTTTCTAGGTACAAGTAGCATCTGTTCAGACCTCCAAGGTCCCAAAAGATGGTGCTAATGCTTGTGCAAGTTTGTTCCAGCTGAATTTTAGCTTGTATGATTTTTATCCCCTAATGTTTTTGCACAAAAAATACTTCTACTACATAGCTTAATCTTATTTCTGTGCAGTGCAATAAAGACTGGATTAGTTGTACTCATACATTTCTTATTTATGTACTTCAGAAGACAGTGTTGTCTATAAGATGGTGTTCCTAGAATCCAACATCTTTGTTTTGGTTGCAAGACTGCACTGAAACTACCGAAGAAACACGGCCCATTAGGAGTATGCCCAAGATGTTCTCATCAAGCTATAAAGTTTCACTTGGAAAAACTATGTAGTTTGAGGAGGTATGGACGTTTTGATATAAAAAACATGCAGAACTTGCATCTGATCTCAGACATACCTTGTGAGATATAGACATATGTTCTGCATCATGAATTTCATGTACATAGCTTACTGTAATCTTTAGCGACCTACAGAAACTTGACCTATTACTTTTTCTTGCACACGGATGTAAATATTCAGCATTAGGGCAAAACGGTTAAACACAAGAGACACTTTCATTGGCACCAGATACCTAACTTAATCCTTAATTCCAACAGAAGACATAAGCTAATTTTTATGTATTTAGCTTGCATGCCATCAGGATTTAATATGGATTATACGTTGTGCTCTTTTTGAACATCAATTGTATAAATTTTCCTTTTCATTTTCTCTTAATTGCAGTATACCTCCTAGGATCCTGGTGATACCTCAAGTTCATCAACTGATAAAGTGTTGCCTTGATGGATACTAAACATATTGCAGAAAACAACACCATGGACCAGGTCAAAATAGTACATTTACTTTTATTTCGGTATATATTATCAGTCCTGGTTTATTTGGTATTAATTCTGAGTGTAAAGTCCACTTGTGATCCCTATCTTCCAGAGTGTCTTTTCATAGTCCGTATTTGTTGTAATTGAAAGAAGGAATATATATGCCTCCTGGGCTCCTGGTGATACCTCAATTTCATGTCAATAAATTGTTATCGTGTTGGATACAAAAATAGTACAGAAAATATTATCATGGACTACATGAAAATTTTGGTTCTAGAAAATATTATGGAGAAGCTTGGAAGTTACAGCTCGGTCTTTTAATCGACAGTAAATATTTTCTAGAGGGTGTTGGATATTTTTATTGACCATTTTTTATATGCTTGAACCGCATTCTCTCACCCGAAGGACGTATCATCCCAAAGGTAAGCACACCTATGGAGGAACACATACACATTGGTGGAGAACACGATCATGTCTGCTAGAAATCTATCCAAAAAGATTATTTTATTTTTTGTACTACAATGATAATTGGACAAACAACTAATGCATGAATTTGTCGAGATATTGTCAATTGTATGTGTTAGTTCGTGCTACAAGAAGAAGCAATACGAATGTTTGATGTTTACCGTGCTAAGTTCATTCTGTAATGGATGTAAATATTCAGCATTATTGAAAATGTTTATCCACAAGAGACACTTTTATTGGCACCATATACCTAACTTAATCCTTAAATCCAACGGAAGACATAAACTAATTCTTATGTATTTAGCTTACATATCATCAGGATTTTCAGAATGTTTACAAGTTGGTCTTTTGATCGACAATGTAGTAAATATTTTTTAGAGGGTGTTGGGTATTTTTATTGACCATTTTTTTGATATTTTTGAACCGTTTTGTCACACCTGAGTGACGTATCAATGTATCATCCCAGGGTGAGCACACCTATTGCGGAACACATACACAATGGTGGCTTGGCCGTGTCTGCCAGAAATCCAAAAACGATTATTTTATTTGTCTGAACTACAATGATAACTAAACAAACAAGTAATTCATGAATTTGTCGAGATATTGTCAATTTATATGTTAGTTCGTTCTACAAGAAGAAGTCATACAAATGTTTGACGTTTACCTTCATTTTGTAATGTGATATTGTGCATTAATCCCTTGAACATTAGTAGTCCCTCTATTCGGAAATAAGTGACTTCGATTTGTCCGAATTAACATGTATATATTGACGTGTTTTAGTGTGTACATACACGTGAATCTAGAAAACTTAAGTCAATTTTTTTCTCTACAGAGGGAATAACTCTTATTATCACAACAGCGGATAAGACAAATGTGCATGTTGATCCGTTATACAGGCATAATCTCATTTGAAGCTCTAATATGCTCCCTTTATTCACTAATATAAGTCTTTTTTAGATATTTTAAAGTGGACTAGATACACTTCAAAATGAGTGAATCTATACACTAAACAGCATGTCCACATACATGTGTTTTATAAAAAGATTATCTTACATTAGTGAACGGATAAAATACCTTTTATGTCCTAAATTTCATTTAATGTTGAAATAAGCACACTCAATGTCTTGGTTAAAAGTATGCACATATCTTTTTTCATATTTATTTTTCTTAAGTTGCATTAACCAACACGTGCGTTTGCACGTGCACAACTACTAGTACTGCTAAACTGAACACAGCAACTAGTAGCAGGCCAGCGGCTGTAGCGAAGGCAGGCGGCAACGAGCACGGCTGGTAGCCTGCGCCGAACAGCACATGCGACAATGATCGCGCACTAGCAGTGCGCATGGCGTTTAGAACATATCCACTATAGATGTAAAATTTAGCTGCTATATTCTGTTTAGACAATCTCTAAAAGATACTCCTTCCGTCTTAAAATATAAGGAGTCTAAGGACTAATTAAAAGTCAAATCATACTAAATTTGATTAAATATTTAGGAAAACATATGAACATCTATATTATGGAATGGACATATTAAGAAAATATACTTTATAATAAATATATTGATATTGATTTGATATTGTAAATATTTATATTTTTGTGTATAATCTTGGTCAAACTTAGAAAATATTGATGTTTTACTAAACCTTAGGTGTCTTATATTTTAGGATGGAGGGAGTATCACATATCAGTCGATTTGTAAAATTTTGGGCTGATATATAGTATTGGGCCAAAAAAGGCCTTTCCAGATATCGTGCACCGGAAAAAACAAAAAAATAATTGTGGTTTCCCGCATGAAGACCTATCCATCCCGCATATATTCGGTGCGGAGGGGCCTGGATGTGGGAAACCGCATCCATTTCCCTCACCTCCGACACGCGCAGAAACCTCGTCGCCGTACGTCCTCACTGGGAACTTAAACCGATTCACTAAATGCAATGGCAATCCGTCACTCTCAAATTCCACCAAAGCTACAAAATCTATTAAGGAATAAGAGAGAAAGAACATAAGAAGAGAATACAAATTTCTCCAAGATCTAGATCTCAAGGATTTCCTCACTAAAAGGGGATTTGGGTTGGTAAGATTGTAGATCTAGATCTCCTCTTTCAAATCCCTCAAAAAGATGTAAGAATCATAGAAGGAATAGAGAGTAAGGCGAGATCTTGAAGGTCAACAATGGAGGAGGGAGAGTAGGAAGAACCCACAAGCCCAAGGGGGAAGAAGGGGGCCTTTTATAGCCCCTCCAGCCAAATATGGTCGTTGGGGATGTCTCACGCCGGATTATCAGCCCATACCTGCTGGGAGTGCCAGGATCATGCTCATGTCCTGCAAAGTGACCGTAGTCTCACTGGTCCTAAGGTGAAAAGTGTGCGTCTCTGGCCTCCACCGGTCTACAAGCGCGGTGATCGCAGCAGGGTTGAAGGCCGGTGTGGACCGAGTGACCATGTGGATAAAGGGAAGGAGTCCTAGCTGCTGGATGTACGGAGTGTATTGCTCATCATAACGCATCTTGCCGGACGAGACCTCGTGGTACCTAAGTCGAAGGGGTAGAAGCTCCTGCAAACATACAATGGCCAAGGTTAGATTTCCATCTAAACAAACATGGCATCTTGTTCGACTTGCATGGAAGTTTTTAGTACCTATCTCTTCTCCGACATCTTGTAGGCACGGTGTTGAACATCATAGTGAGCATTATTTAGAAGGGGGTTTAGAGACATCCTACATATTCAAAACAATAGAGAGAATAAGAACAATTACAAAATGTCCATCTTATTCCAACTATAGTTGTCACATATACTACATCTTACTCTAGCTATAATTGTAACATGAAAAAAAACCCACCCTACTCTACCTATAATTGTAACATGAACACAAATTTCATCCTACTCTACCTATAGTTCTAGCATTTAGAGTTGGTAGTATATATTGGAAATAGTTCTAACATGAACAAAAATTTCATCCTACTTGAACAAAAATCAACACACCTATATGTAACCATACAATTGGTAATATATATTGGCAATTCTTCATAATATAAAGAGAACTTGCAACCTAGGAGACCACTATCCATCTTACAAGTATTTCTAAACCTAAACTAGTGTTCCACCAAAATTGAAACTAAAAGGAGACAAACCTAACCTAGGATACCACTATCCATTGATAGTCGGAAACATATCCATAATTTTTGATGCTTCATGCTTGTTTTGTATAAACTTTGCTATGTTTTGTCTACACTTTGAGGTATTTTTATACACTTTATGGAACTAACCTATTGACAAGATGCCACAGTGCCAGTTGTCTGTTTTCTTCTGTTTTTGGTTCTAGAAAAGACAGAAAATCAATATTCTCGGAATTGGACGGGACAAAGGCCAATCTTCCTATTTTTCCCAGAGTAACACGGAACCATGAAGCAGAGGTGGAGGAGGACACTAGGGTGGCCGCACCCCCTAGGCGCAGGCCAGCCCTGGTGGCGCCGACAGGGGGTGTGGGCCCCCTGGCCCTCCACCGACCTTGCCTCCTTCGCCTATAAAAAGATCCCGAGGAGGAAACCCTAAATCATCTGGCAGAAATCCACGAAAACCTCCATAGCGCCGCCACCACCGAAGGGGAGATTCGGGGGACAGAAAGTCTCTATTCCGGCACCCTGCCAGGACGGGGAAGTGCCCTCGGAGCCATATCCATCGATCTCCATCACCATCTTCATCACCGTTGCTTATTCCTATGATGAGGAGGGAGTAGTTCTTCCTCGAGGCTAAGGGCTCTACCGATAGCTATGTGTTCATCTCTCTCTATGCATGATCATATTGTGGTCATGAGCTTTGTAATCAAGTAGATCTACTTTGCTACTCAAGTGCTTCAATAGATCTCTGCTCTCCCCATGCGTGTGAAAGTGACAGCGTGCATGCCATGATGGCACTTAGGCTATAGTCTACATAAATACTCATTATGCTTTAATAGATCTATGCTTTTCCCCACGTGTGTGAAAGTGATAGCGTGCACGCCATGTGTGGCACTTAAGATAGACTACACATATATTTGTTATGAGTTATATTTGGCATTGGATGTCTTTATGAAATTGTGGTGTTTGTTGGAACCATCTAGTGCTCAAGGTGACAGTGTGGGGTTATCTAGATTGGGAAAGGCGGACCTTGAGGTGTGCTGTTATAGCCCTACCATGGATTAGAGTGTCCAACCGGAGAGTAGTTAAGAGTAGTATCATGAAGAGAATATATTTATATGAGAGAGTATTCACTAGTGAAAGTATGATCCCTAGGCCTTGTTTTTAAACATTGAAACACCGTTTGCATCTAGATCTGTTGCATGTTTGCTTGCTTCCATCTTTATTTCAGTTTGCCTTTAGTTTCTCCCACGTGAACAACAAGTCAAAAGCTCTTTTCTGGCACCGTTACTGAAGGGAATATGCCCGAGAGGCAATAATAAAGTGGTTATTATCGTATTCCTTGTTTATGATAAATGTTTATTTTGCATGCTATAATTGTATTAATACGGAAACGTTAATACATGTGTGTTTAATAAACAAAAAGGAAGTTCCTAGTTATGCCTCTCTTATAAACTAGCTCGTTGATTAACAAGATGATCAAAGTTTCCTGATCATGGACATTGGATGTTGTTAATAACGAGGTCACAACATTAGTGTAATGATGTGATGAACATTCATCCGAAGTATAGCATTACGATCAAAGTCATTGAGTTTATATTGCTATAACAACTTACAAAGTGATCCTAATCCTTAGACCATGAGATCATGTCAATCACTAACACCGGAAGAGTTTCTCGATGACATCAAACGTCACACCGTAACTGGGTGATTATAAAGATGGCTTCAGAACTACTAAAGTGTTATGTTGAGACCCATGGATCGAGAGTGGAATTTGTTCATCCCGATGACGGATAGATATGCTCTGGGCCCTCTCGGTGATATCACATTGATTAGCTTGCAAGCAAGTGATTTGATCACTAGAATGTTATATCACGGGAACGAGAAAAGAGTGCATGTCGGCACGAGATCAAACTAGGTATGGAGATACCGATGATCGAATCTCGGACATGTAATATATCGTGAAACAAAGGGATTAAGATACTAGCGTAAAGGTTCACACGATCACGAAGTCATCGTTGAATGTGTGGGAGTCGATGGATCTCGTGTCCCGCTCTCGATTATTGATCGAGAAGGGTCTCGATCATGTCCGCATTATTCGCGAACCGTAGGGTGACACACTTAAGGGATACCGACACCATTCTGAGCAAATGATATGCCGAAAAGAAAAGGAAAGCGAGGAATTTATTGCACTAGACACCGGAACTGCTTTGGTTGAAATTCAAACTGGTTCTGCATGTGAAATTGAAATGTTATAAGGGTTTTATGTGAATGTTTGTTAATTAAAGTAATTAACAAAATTCTGAATAAATAAATAAAAGAGTTTTATTTAAATGAGAGCTTGCATTAAATTTGGTGGAAATGTAATGCATGTGAGTGGATTTTGAGTGGAGGCTTTTTAATGGGAGTGGAGGTTTTCATTTTGAGTGGGAGCTCCACCCACATGAATGTGGAAGAGGTGGGGCAGCCCCATGGCTGGGCGCCATGCCCTTGGTGCCCCTCCCCTATAAAGCCCCCACTCCTCCTCAAGGATCTCTCTCCCTTTAGAATTTCCCATGGTCTCGGATCGTGAGATACATGTTCCCAGTGGCTTTTTCGGAAGGATTTGTTGCTTCCGCTGCACCGGAGCGAGGGCGGAGGTTGTCGGTACCGTGCGTGTGCGATCACGGATGCACCACTGCTTTGAGGTGCTGGACTTGATCGTGCTGGACCGGCTAGACCAGATGGACTTCATCACGATCTTGAGATCGACAAGAGTTCGTCTACATCATCCACGAGTACAACCTCGTTAACGCTATTCGGTCTTCAAGGGTATGTATTCTATGGATGTATATCCACCCGTTGCTTGTATCTAGTATATAGATCTTGGTACATAGATGTTCCCATCGTAGGAAATTTTTTGTTTTCTATGCTGCAAACCCTACAGTGGTATCAGAGCCGGATCTATGCGTAGATACTTTGCACGGGTAGTACACATATGAGTATGTGGACGATGATTATCATTTTATTGCTTCTTAGTTGTACTTTGGATATTGGTGGCATAGTGGGATGAAGCGGCCCGGACAAACTTTACATGTCCTCGCACATGAGACCTGTTCCACGCTTGACATGCAACTAGTTTGCATAAGTGGCTAGCGGGTGTCTGTCTCTCCTACTATAGTCAATATCTAATTTGCAACGAGTTGTCAACAATTTGATTATCCTTATTGTGGTTCATGTTCGTAGGTAAGAACGGTTCTATCTTCGAAAGCCCTAAGCCACATAAAATTTGCAATGGATAAATTAGAGGCGTCTAGTTTAGATTGTTGCTGGGCTAGTGTTATGATATGGTGATGTTGTAAGTAGAAGTATGAGATGATGCTCTTACAACATACATAACGTGTAAACTCCATAGACCTTGGATTTACACATAAAAGTATGATAGTGATCATATCACGATGCACATGATAGAGATCATATGCGGGAACCATATCATTTCACTAATAAACATATGATGTTTGATAGCATCTTATATTGCTTGTTTAGCGCTTTGTTAGCATAATAAGATGATCCCTCATTTAAATATCAAGATAAGGATGTGTTCTTCCTTTAGTATGCACCGATTATGTTTTCGTCGCTCCAAGACATCACGTGATGATCGGGTGTTCTTGGATCCACGACCATATTTCGGGTGTAAAACAGTTACACACGCGAATACTAAGGTTCTAACTTGGCGAGCCTAGCATGTACAGACATGGCCATATGGATAGTTCTGATTAGTTCTGATTTTACTCCTTACCCCTCTGCTATTCTCCTCTTACCTCTACGTGTTTTGAATCCGCCCTCTTCTCTTTCTTCGAGTCCAGGAATTCTCGTGGTTGGGTTTCCGTCGTACCTTCAGGGTTTCGCTTCCTCCTCTGATAACGGTGTTCTACCATCCGGTGTTCGTGCTGCCTGAGGAATCCGTCTCCTGTGGTACCATTCTTTGCTCCTTGTTTGTGCCTTCCGGTGTTTTCCGACACGACGTCATCATCTACGCCAGATCCGGTGCAGAGTCTGCATCACTCTTTTGTTCCGAACCTCGATTGTCGAGATCTTCAGTCTGATTCCGAGAATGGTTGCACGCTTTTCTACTGATTGTGCAGAGTAATAGTTTGGGTGCGTGATGGATTGGCCCCCATGCCGACTATCCCTTCTATTCGCTTTTGTACATTGAAGTGGATGAGAATGCATCGGTTCCCCCTTTCCATCGGAGCTAGAGGTGGCTTTATTTGTTTGATACCTCTACCTTCGCCTTTGTTTCCCGGAGTGTTCCCTCGACGATCACGGACAACGACCTCTTGTTAGTGGTGTCGCGAAGATCTACATGAAGCGAGAAGATTCAGACCGCCGACCTTCTTCCTGGTTCCATGAGGCGGATCTCGAGGGCGAGATCCATTGTTAGTGGTGTCGAATTGTGGCATCCCGCAATTCCACTACTAGAAAATCGCGTTGTTTTTTGTGCATCGCATCATCATGACCGCATGCTCATGTCATCATGCCACCTTGCATTTGAGCATCGTCATCATCTTGCATTTGCTTGCATAAAACTAATTGCGGAAAAACCTATTTTGTTTTCTACACGGCCGTCTTCGTTCAAACGCAAAACCCGGTTCTCCGGATTATTTTGTTTTGTCTGCTATCGGTTTGCAAAAGTCCCGTTTGTAAATAATAAAATATTTAATTATTTTAGGGGGGCAGTCGAACGGGCCGATTCGACCCGGACGACCACCCCCAGAATAAAACGGTTCGCCCGGAATCCCTAACTTACCCAACTCTAACCTACCCAGCCCTCCCCTCCACCTCACCCTCTCCAATCCCTGTACGACACGTCACCCCTCCCTTCCCACTAACCAACCCCAACCCGCCACATCAGCCATCCCCACTCCCTCTCTTTCTCACCCCACAGCTCACCCCCTCCACCCACCGAGCCGACCCAACACAACCACTCTCCCTGACCCACCCCGCAGGCCCCACCCGACTGAGGCCCACCTGTCCCCGTTCCTCTCTCTCTCCCTGTCGCCGCTCTCCTTCTCCCTGTCGTCGCTCTCCCTCTCCCCTCCTTGCTTGCCGCGCTCGCCGCCCCTCCTCGCTTCCACCACCGACCCAACCACCCCGCGTCTCAGCCCCTCCCCACCGTGCCTGGCCCCCCCTGGCCGCTCTCCTTCCCTCTCTCCCGCGCCCGCGTCCGCCCTCGCCCTCCGGCGAGCTCCGCCACCCTCGGTCGCGCCCCTCCGCCCAGACCTCCTCCTCTGCGCCCTCCGGCCGCCCCGCACCTGCCTCTCCCCGCCGCCCGCGGCCTCCTCTCCGGCGCCACCTCTCTGCCTCCGCTGCTCGCCCCCTCCTCCTAGCTCACGCCTTGGACGCCTCACTCCCTCTACCGCCGCCTGTCCCCTCGGCTGTCGCCTTCACCCCACCTCGCCGGCTTCCACCACCCGAGCCTCCTCACCTCCCCGCCGTCTTCCTCAAGCTCGCCCGCCGACGACGACCCCCTCCTCCGCACTCGCCCTGGCCGCCTCGGCCTCCTCCACCACCCTGCAAGCCCGGCCCCGTCGCGACCGGCCACCCCGTTGAGCGCATCGGCCTCGTCAATCCGCGACGCCTGGCTCCTCTGCGGCCGACCTCGTCGTTGGGCTCACTGCATCCGCCGCCACCATGGTCGCCTTCCTCTGCGTGCATCGAGCTGCCGTGCCCTGGACCTCCCGTCGCTGACCTCCTGCAGTGTCTCCTTCCTGCAGAGCGTGCCCTCAGCTCGCCCGTCCACGATGTTTGGAGGCCACGCATGAGTGCTTGGGCTAGGACGTCTGACGGCATCACACCGTCATTTCTGAGGTTGTGTTCCCATGTTGCTAGCCCAAGTACCACAATATCTTTTTGGGGATGTACCCAAGGGTTTTCAATAAAAACCGTCAAGGACTCCAAATAGTTTTCGGATGCGACAAGATCTCCTCGGAACACCAAGATCTCCCAGTGCCGAGACCAAGTCCGACACCGACAACTGAAACCGTGGAACCGACAAGATCGACCTCACCGACGCCATGATCTCCCTCACGTAATCTGAAGACCGTTCCGATTCCTCGAACCCCTCCGAGCCGCCAGGATCGCCATGGAACGACAAGTACTTCGCCTCGGACATCGAGACCCTGAACGACAAGTACTCCTTCCCGGATGCGATGCTCGAGAACACGGACGGTAAGGACACCGACGCCGAACGCCAAGTTCTTCGCCCCGAACGCCAAGACCGACAACATGACCCGAAGAACCCGAATGCGACAAGACCTACCTCCGTTGTCCGAGACCGCTTCCGTCGAACCCTGAGCCCCTGAGACCGAACCCCGAACCCCGGAATCAAGATCTGCCGAACCCTAATGTGTGAACCCCTTCCCGAAACCCTATTTTATAACATAATACAACTTGTGGCACATTAAATTGTCATACTCGCATGCATATCATTGGTTTGGGGGCCTTATGCCGATTCACTTCATAATTAAATATGGGGCCCATATGCGGACAAATCTAGTGTTATATTGGCCTCATTTAAATTTGTGTAGCGAACCGGTGCTACCTTTTGCCATGTTAAAATAACATTTAAAATTGCGGGGGTTCTAAATAACTTAAACCTAATAATAAATTGTCGGGACCCCCGGTTCCGCTTAATATGGCCTAATTGCATCGCATCTTTGCCGTGCCATACATCAGACATGCATCATGCCCGATCTTCTGCCGTAATCTTAAATATTGCATCCGGTGTTTATTCTAGTGTTTTGCTTCTTCGCGGATAAGGCCGTTGAGTTGATGTGAGCTTCGTCCCGATCTTCGGATGAACCTTCGACAATGTTTTCAGGCTACCTATCTTACTTTTATAGTATTTATTCCCTCCTGTTGATCTATTGCTATCTGTGTTGCGATGCTCTAGCTTTCGTACCCGTGATATCCCTTGCAGCCTCATATTGCCCTGGACACATCCTATTACCTGTTGTTTGGTAGATAGTTGGACCCGCGCGTCGTAGTCGCTTGCCCAAGTGCTGTTGCGTGTCGTCAAGTACCACAGTTGTTGGAGAAGTGCCGCATGTTCAATGTTGGAGATGATCAAGGCTTTAATTATCGTTTAATCTAATTATTGTTTAATAACTAAAATTGAAGTAGGTAAGCAGAGGCACCGGTGGGTGATAGATAATATTTGGTTTCCGACCGCCCACTTGTGTCCCGTAGGACCCCAAGTTCTTGACACCTGTTTCGAGATCGAGCGCGCTAACCACAGGTGGGGAGATATGGGCCCCCCATTGATTATTACCTGATTTCAAAGTATTGTACTGGGGGCCACAAACTAGTTTGAGGTTTTATTTACTATCCTGTACTTATGCCATGCTTTACTGCTTTATTTACGATTGTGTGAGGAGCACGCTGTCTTTGTTAGGAAGCGGAGTGTTTTCGCGGTATCGGCAGGTCCCAGCTTTGGGATTTGTCGTCTGACCATTGTCGCAAACCCTAAGTCCGTCTCGGAGACCGGCCGACTTCGTTGCGGGTAGACTTAGTGGGGTGGCCCCCCGTGCTTGCTTTGGGTCTGGGAACGTCATGACTTAGGCCCCGCCGACATACCGATGGGTGTATGTTAACTGATCTGGCAAAAAGGGTCGAAGTGCTTGTGGATACTTTGGTGCACCCCTGCAGGGTTAAATATTTTCGAGAAGCCGTGTCCGCGGTTATGGACGACTTGGAGCACAGTGCTTGATCATAGACAACTATAACTAAAGTTTACTGTTATAAATTAACTTGTATCCGATATGACTAGTAATCAGCTTCAGTACAACAGAATGGCTAAGTAAAAGTACCAACAACTGCTGGGTTTTGGGTTATCTCATGCTAATTGTATCTGACTAGTAAGTGTTGCAACTATCACGGAATGGTTAACTAAAAGTGCCCACTGCTTATTTTATCAGGACGATTATCTCTACCTGACTAGTAATTGCTGCAACGATAACTGAATAAATAACACTGCCAACTGTGTGAGTTCCTCGGTGGACTTCCTCGTTTGGTCTCGAGGGGGAAATACCAGGATGGGATTGTTTGGTGTTAGTACCAGGTTGGTTCCGGATAGGTCTTTCTTACCCCTCTCTGATAGCCGTCAGTTGTACCGAGTCTCTATAGGTTGTTTAGTGCATGCTGCGCTGCCGCTTCAGTCCACCATACCTATGTAGGCGAGGACCGCCGAATTCTAGCCTCGCCGTGCATCGCCTCAAGATCGACGCCTCTTTTTCCTTTGCCCTTTGTCGGCACCTTTTTTGTTTAAGCAGTTTTGAGATGCGTCGTTAGCAGTGGTTACCCTTCCGCTTGGCGTGGTTATGGACGCCATTGGTTATTCTTCAGGGCTCTTAGCCCCATTTGCATCTTGTCCGTAATCGGACGCCCTATCGTTTAAAAGGTGATTTGGATCTTTGTATTGTATATCTGTATTCCTGACTCGTCGAGTCGCTGTTGTATATATATGTGTTCTGTGGGTCCCATCGAGGACTGTTGAGTAATGTTATTATCGCTTTTCCACCAAGCGAAAGTGCTCGGGGAACTTTGAATCGTTTCTATGCGGGTTTGGCGGGTTTCGCTAAAACTTGCATAGGGCCGATTCTGAGGGTGTTACAATGCCCTCCTCACTTCATCCTGAACATCCGGAGCATAAGAAGAAATTTGTTTTCTGAGAGCTGGGTCACACACAATTTCATCCGGATTAAAAGCTTTTGCACTGACAAGATTGCCGGAGGTGTTTTGCTCTACGTTTGCATCATTCCCTGACCCGACGTTTGGGCTTGCCGCTGCAGGATTCCCATAGCATTGAGGTTGAGGAACCAAAAACCTCCGCATTTTATGAAATTAAAGATCTGATAACAATGATTCAACAACAACAAAATTAGAAGTGATCTTCCCTGCTAAGGTTCGAGGTAGCCAGGTAGGAGACTAAGGGAAGCGTTAAACTGATCTAGTAAAATGTGGCATCCCGCAAAACCACTACTAGAAAATCGCGTTGTTTTTGTGCATTGCATCATCATAACCGCATGCTCATGTCATCATGCCACATTGCATTTGAGCATCGTCATCATCTTGCATTTGCTTGCATAAAATTATTTGCGGATAAACCGGTTCATGTTTTCTAAACGGCCGTGTTAATTCAAACGCAAAACCCCGGATGCTGCCGGATATTTTGTTTGTCCAAAACTATTTACAAAGTTAAATGCAATCAAATAAAAATATTAAATTATTTTAGGGCAATCGAGCAGCCGATTGACCCGAACGACCGCCCCAGGAATTAAAACGGTCCAACTACACCCGCCCTTCCAAATCCTAAACCTACCCATCTATCTACCCCAACCCAGCCTCCACATCACCCCACCCAATCCCCTAGTGACACCTCACCCTCTCTCCCCCTCTACCCAACCAGGAACTGCCACCTAGTCCTACCCTCTCTCTCCTTCCTCTCCCTCTCACCCCTCACACACTCACCCCACCCAGTGACAATCCCCACCTAGCCTGCCCACCGCCCACCTCCCTGGGCTGCACCTCCCAGTACCCCTTCCCGAGCCAACCGCCCCCCACCAGCCCCGGTCCCGCGGCCCCACGGACCCACCCGACACTGTGCCCTGCTCCTCTCCTCCTCTCTCGAGCCACCGCAGCCCCGCCGCTCCGCTCCTCCTCCCCTCAGCCTCCTCCTCCTCCTCAGCCTCCGCCCACCTCCGCCCGCCCACCCCGCCTCGGCTCCTCGCCGAGCTCTCAGCCTGCCCGCCCAGCTGCCGCCGCCCGCCACTCCGCTTCCGCCTCGAACCTCCAGCCAGCGCCGCCTCCGTCCTCGTCGCCGCCTCCGCCTCGCCACCCGAGCTCGCGCATCGGCCTTCCCACCGGACCACCCGCGTCTTCCACCACGTCCGTCGGGCCGACCGCCCGCCCGCCTCCTCCTCCGCCTCGCAGCCGCGCCGCCCGAGCCCGCCAGGCCCGCGCCGCCTCCTCCGCCCCTGGTGCCAACGCTGACGCGCCGCCCGCTGGCCGCCGGCCAAGACACCGACTGCAGCTGCCGCCGCCTTCCCTGCTAGCTGGGTTTCCTGCCTCTTTGAGTGTTCCTCTAGTACCAGAGAGTTGGCTTCAGGCGTTTTGTTTTGGCTTGTTCATGAGCTTGGGTTGTGTAAATGTTGCGATGGCGACCGTGTGAAGATGGATCAGTGGCGTTTCATCTAACTTCAGCGACCTCCATCGAACAAGTCTGACGAGTACCTCACTAGGACAGCAAGACCGTCGGTGCGTTCCCAGATCATCACCGACAAGCGAGACCGGTACCGACAAGATCGCCTACCCGGAACATCAAGATCCCCGACTCGAAGGTCCACGGAACGCCAAGACCGCCACCGATACGACAAGTACCCCGTCCCGAACGCCATGACCGACAACATGAACCGAGGACCGCGAATGCGACAAGATCCGCATGCAACAAGAACGACAGCGACCGGGAGAATCCGATGCGCCCCGACAGCGACCCAAGTCCTGCTTTCCGGACGCGACAAGGACTACCTCCGATGTTCGAGAACGAGTCCGCCGAGAACCCGGATGCGACAAGATCTGCCCCCTTGTTCGAGAATGTTTCCGCCAAGACCGACCCGTCGAACCCTGGACCCCGAGACCAACCCCGAACCCCGGAACCCCAAGTTCGTCGAACCCTGAACCCCGAGACCGACCCCAGAACCTCAAGATCGTCGAGACCCTCAATGTGTGAACCCCTTCTCGAAAACCCTATTTTTATAACATAATACAACTTGTCGCATAATAATTGTCTTGCATGCATACATTCATGTGGTTTGGGGGCCTTATGCCGATTCACCTAATAATTAAATATGGGGCCCATATGCGGGCAAATCTAGTCTCATATCGGCCTCATTTAAATTGATGTAGCGAACCGGTGCTATATTTTGGCCATGTTAAACAACATTTAACTTGCGGGGTTTTTAAATAACTTGAACAATATAATCAATTGTCGGGACCCCGGTTCCGCTTAATATGACCTAATTGCATCGCATCTTTGCCATGCCATACATCATACATGCATCATGCCGATCTTCTATCGTTGAATTAAATAGTACATCCGGTGTTTCTTCTAATGTTTTGCTTTTTCGCGGAATTGGGCCGTTGAGTTGATGTGAGCTTCGCCCCGATCTTCGGTTGAACCCTTTAGCAGTGTTTTCAGGCGAGCATCTCCCCCTTTTCTACCTATCTTACTTTTATAGTATTTATTTCCCTCCTGTTGATCTATTGCTATCTGTGTTGCGATGCTTTAGTTTCCGTACCTGTGATATACCGTGCAGCCCGATATTGCCTTGGACACATCCTATTACCTGTTGTTTGGTAGATAGTTGGACTTGCGCGTCGTAGTCGCTTGCTCAAGTGCGGTTGCGTGTCATCCAGTGCCACAGTTGTTGATGTATTGCCGCATATTGATGATGGAGATGATCATAGTTTTACTTATCGTTCACTTTAATTTCTGTTTAACAACTAAAATTGAAATAAGCAGAGGCATCGGTGGGTGATAGAAAATATTTGGTTTCCGAACGCCCACTTGTGTCCCGTAAGACCCCGAGTACTTGATACCTGTTCCTCGATTTATCGCGCTATCCACATCCGGGAGGTATATGGGACCCCCCCTGAGCCAGAGCTTGATTCAGTCTTATTTCTTGGGGCCACAAACTAGTTTGAGGTTTTATTTACTATCATGTACTTATGCCATGCTACTTATGTATTTACGTTTGTGCGAGGAGCACACTGTACTGTTTAGGATCGGGACACGTTTACGCGGTATCGACAAGCCCAACCACACTTTCGGGTTCCCAGTCGTTTACCGTCCACCCAAACCTTGAGGCCGTCTCGAGTCAGCTAGCTTTCGGGATCTACTTAAGGGTGCCCCTGAAATATTTCTGAATCGTGATTGTTCACCGTGAAAGCCTCGTTGGGTTTTGTTTTGGTTTTTCCGAGGTTGATCGAGCGTGTGTTGCTATTGGTGCACCCCGCCGGGTAAAACTTTCTCAAAGCCGTGTCCATGGATATGGACGACTTGGAGCACGATTCTCGATCATAGACAAGCATAACTAAAGTTTATTGCTATAAATTTGACTTTATAATGACTAGTAATCAGCTTCACTATAATGGAATGGCTAATAATGCTGCCCACAAGTGCTTGATTGAATTGTCGCTTGCGACCATTGTACCTGACTAGTAAGTATTGCAACCACAACGGAATGGCTGAATAAAAGTACCAACAACTGCTGGGTTTTGGGTTTATCTCATGCTATCTGAATCTGATTAGTAATTGTTGCAACTATAACGGAATGATTAACTAAAAGGGCCCACTGCTTCTTTTATCAGGACGATTATCTAAACCTGACTAGTAAAGTGCCGCAACTATAACTGAATAAATAAAACTGCCCACTGCGTGAGTTCCTCGGTTGACTTCCTCGTTTGGTCTCGAGGGGGAAACACCAGGATGGGTTTGTTTGGTGTTAGCTTCAGGTTGGATCCGGATAGGTCTATCTTACCCCTCTCGACCGCCGCCGATTGTATCGAGTCTCTATAGGTTGTTTAGTGCATGCTGCCGCTTTAGTCCACCATACTATGTAGGCGAGGACCGCCAATTCTAGCCTCGCCGTAATCGCCTCGATCGACACTCCTTTTTCCTTTGCCCTTTGTCGGCACCCCTTTTGTTTAAGCAGGTTTTGAGATCGACGTCGTTAGCAGGGTTACCCTTCCGGCTTGGCCTGGGCAGGGTTATGGACGCCATTGGTTATTCTTCAGGGCTCTTAGCCCCCCGTAGCTGGACGCTCTATCGTTTTCAAGGTGATTTGGATCTTGTATATTATATCTGTATTCTTAACTCATTGAGTCGCTGTATATATATATCTGTTCTGTGGGTCCCATCGAGGACTGTTGTGTAATGTTATTACTTCGTTTTCCACCCGCACGAAAGTGCCTGGTGGGCACCTTTGAATCGTTTCTATGCGGGTTTGGCGATTTTGCTCAAACTTGCATAGGTCCGATTCTGAGGGTGTTACATAAAAGAACTAACCTTTTTTTCTCAATTCGTCGATTCGATTAAACCTTAGAGGATCAGAAGTTTAGAACTGCCTATCTGCCTCTGCGGCGCTGACGCCGAGTAAGTGAACAGGCGGCGCCGCCGGCGCCGGTCGATCGACGTCTTTGCCGGCAGCCTGTACGTGCGTTGCGGCGGCGTGCCGGCGTCAGCGTCGCTTCCTCGCTGCAGCCGCCAGACGTGGAGACGAAAAGACGCGGAGTCGCAGAGATGAATAGACGAACAATACGCGGAGTCGCGGAGATGAATAGACAAACAATACGTACATTGCGTCTTTGCCTAGCTGCAGTCTTTGCCTAGCTGCAGCCGCCAGTACGTGATGTTTTGAAACCTGCCGTACGGATCCGAGCTCGGGCAGCTGCCCAGGCACGCCGGCCTCAAGCTCCGCCCCTGATCCCGGGACTAAAGGGGTGACCCTTTAGTCCCGGGTTGTGATACGGTCCTGGACTAAAGTGTGCGACACGAGCAACTTAAAATTGCTATAACTTTTGCGTACGATGTCAAAAAAATGTACAACATATCAAAATGTGTGGAAAAAAATTTGAGTTTGATTTTAACAGCCTTATTTGGATTCCACACATTTTTAGATTTTTAAAATTATAAATAATGGATTCTTCACATTTTTCTGATTCTTTTACATTTTTAAAATTTGAAAAAGGAAAAAGTTATTTAAAAAAATTAATTATTTAGCAATTTTTGAATCCATATTTTGATTCCTCACATTATTCTGATAATAATGAACATATTATTTGTCGAATTTCGATTTACAGATTTAAAGATATTATTTATGCCATATTAAATGAATAATGGCAAAAAATGAATAAAATATTATTTTATTTATTTTTTTACTTTCATTATATTAAAATATTATTATTACTTATTTATTATTATTTACTAAAATGGTTGTTTGTAATTTTAATAAATAAAATGTATGGCATATTGATATGAGCTAATAGAATTGATAAGATAGTGTTAACAACAAGGTACAAAAGGGCTTCGCGTAAGGATATCCAGATGGAACAGAAAAGTTAAGCGTGCTGATGGTGGAGTAGTGCTAGAATGGGTGACCGAATGGGAAGTTTGACCACAAGTGTAATTTGACCTAAGATTAAATATACTTAGTGCTAAAAATGTTCCAAGTGAAAGGATTACGAGTCAAACAATTCAAAAGTTTAAGAAAAAATTCGAATAAAAATTGAAAAAAAAATCTTTAGTCCAGGCCCGGGACTAAAGGTCTTTCACCCCCCCGCAGCAAAAAATGGCCATGTGGTGGCCCTCTAGTCCCGGATTGTAACAAATCGGGACTAGAAATAGGGGCCTTAGTCCCGATTTCACAGTTCCGGTGCAAAACAGGGACTAAAGGCCCTTACAACCCTGGACTATAAGCCTTTTTTCCACTAGTGTTTCAAGGAAAGATCGTGATTCACGGATACATCATTGTTTAATTTAATTAGCCAGTTTTAATTAGTCAATCTAATTAATATAATTTAATTAACAATTTCTTACATAATTATTTTTTCAATAATAATCAACAATATTTCATAGATTTTTTTAAAGAATTTTTCTAAAGATATCCATACAAGTTTCATATTTTTTCCAAGATATATTTTTTAAGATACATGAGCAACACCGAAACTCAAATGAATCTTCACTAGGTATTTTTCACACAAGATTTTCATATAATGTTTTCAACACAAGATACACAACTAATTCACACAAGATTCTTGTGGGAGGACACAACTTTCTGCAAACCAAATATGCCAGGAAATATGATGTTATCAGCGCCAACCATATATTTTCTGCAAAGAATCATTTATGATTCATATAATTTTTCTAAAGATTATCAATGTTGCATGTATGTTTCGATCGAAAATTTGACACCCATATCTTCAAAGATCAAAGAAAAAATTAGTAGATAATTCACTCATCATGGACAATACAATTTTCTCCCTGTCACATCCTGTAACTGTCAAATTCACGTACGATTCAAACCCGTTCAAGAAAGAACACGGTTTCATAAAGGATTAGTACTAAAGAACATGTTTCTAAATAAAAATAGGTTTGGAAAATGACGTTTGGAAAATAAAAAGATTAGTCCATAATTCAAAGAGGTTTCATACACAATCTGATCTAGAAAATAAGAAACTACATATTTCATAGATCTGTACTGAAAATTGTACAATTATTTTATGGAAGATTGGTCTATGATTCAAACAAATAACAAGAGATCTCATAGGTTCCATATACGTGAAGATTTATACAAGTTCTATACACCTGGAGATTCATACAAGTTCCATACATTCATGAAAGAATCATTAACGATTCTTCCAACATAGGAGGAAAATTCATATACATGACATAAATTCGTGTAAGATTCATTAACGATTCAGTATGATACCGGCCAAATAGGGGGAAAATCCATATACATAACAAATCGTTGCTGGACTTGTAATCAACACGAGATACAAGATCGACAGAAGATACATACCGAATTCGTAGCATAATTATAGAAAAGATCTATCCAAATCAGACTTCACAAAAAGATCAACCTAAAGAAAATACAAGTAGAAGTATGAACACCAACATGGACGGGAATATTTTGGAGAAGACAAAAAAATATATGAACCTCAACATGCTTTTTTCGATCCAATATGCATGCAACAAGGTGAGGTAGGTGGGGCGACGAGGTGGGTACGCGGGGGGTGCTGGTGGTTATCCTCTCCCCGGATCATGATATAGAAATAATACGAGGGCCAAAATGTAAAAATATTTTAGACAAAGACTAATTGACTTCCGTACGAATCTTTAACACACGGACGACACAGATGGTGCCAGGGGTCCAACTTACGCTGGGGAAATCCACTCTCGCCAGTGTGTTGTTTCTTTCTTCTTACTGTAAAGTGTTGCTTTCTGTAGTTTCTTGTTTCTACCCCCTCCGTTTGAAATTATAAGATGTGTTTAACTTTTGTAAACTAATATATCTAGACGTGTTTTAGTTAAGCCACACATTAAAAAGCCCATAATTTTTACAGAAGATAAAACATATTATATTATAAAACAGAGGGAGTATGTCGGAAATAAACACAAGGATCAAGGGGAAAAAAAGTTGCTAGATCGAGGGGAGTAAGTAAAAGGCGTAGGTGCAGCCCAACCCTGGCCTCAGCGGACTCCGAGTCCAGAGTCCAGATTCCAAATCCCTCTTCTGAAAGAACAGAGTCCAGTTTCTGTCGACCGGATTACGAGATTTTATTGCTCCGTCGTCAACCGCGCGCGTGACCCTGTATTCAGAGATAAAGATGGCGCCGTCGCCGCTGCTCCGATCCGCCGGCCGCCTGCTCCGCCGACCGATCGCCCAAGTGTCCGTGCGCCGGAGCCCGCGCCTCTTCTTCTCTGGTGTTGCTGGGAGGATCGAACCTTGCAAGGTAACACGCCCCCTCCCTCCCGCCTACAGGTTCCATTGGTATGCGTATCAGATTGATTCGGCCACGATGTTCATGTTGCCATCCTTTCATCTCTATACGAATTGGAATATATTGGGGCTAGCTCTTTTTCTCTCTTTATTATCATACGTGAAAAAACGAACCTCGACTATATTATGCACACTCCAAATGCATTATCGTCCCGGTTGACACACGGAATCTACGGGGTGGCGGTATAGCCATCAAGCGTGAGGGCCGAGTGGCCCGGTGCCTCGGTGGATCATGCAGACCTCCACGGTCCATGGGCAAGTAGTGTCGTATCTCTCGAAAAAGGGTGGCTAGGATTTGATTAACCTGTTTAATTTATTTATAAAACGGGACGAAGGCCTGTTTCGAAGAGGAGGATTTGGTCCCATCTAGTCCTTCAAGGAAATTCTCACCCGCAGAGGCAATATTGTGTATACCAAAGTATCAGAACTGTTGGACCCTGTCTCAAGAACATGAGATGAAGATCTATTGCGGTCCTTATTTCTTTCAGTTGATGTTAACAGGATTCTAAAGATTCCTCTGGCTGTTGGGATGATGGAGGACTTTGTTTTCTACTACCTCCATCCCAAGGCTTAAGGCCTATATTTTTTTTGAAAAGTCAAAGTATGTCAAGTTTGACCAAGTTTTTACCAAAAAATATTAATATACAAAATACATAATGAATATCATTAGATAGATAATGAAATATATTTTCTTATGATGTCTACAAAATATCATGTTTATTGGTAGTTTTTTCTAAAAGTTTGGTCAAAGTTCAGTTGGTTTGACTTTTCAAAAAAAATATAGGCCTTAAGCCTTGAAATGGAGGAAGTAGAATTTTACAAAATCTGGTGTTTATACTGTACGTTTCAGCTTACTATACTGAATGGGAGCATCAACATGAGAGGAAATTAATGCGCACAAATGCACAAAGTACGGCTGATATTAATCCATTATGGGGAAAGCTTTGGTCATTAAAAGTTTCTGCTAAGATTAAGGTGTTTGCATGGAGATTATTACATGGTACTATTCCTTGCAGGTGTGTTCTTGCTAACAGACACATTAATACAACTAGTGGTGTCCTGTATGTGAGATTTATTGTGAGGACATATTGCACGCTTTCTTTCAATGTCCAAGAGTGGTGGAGATCTGGGACTTGTCGAGTATATTAACGAGATGAGCACAGTTGATTGATCGGGATCTGGCGTACTTGAGACGATTCTTAGGAGCCCTGATAGTCTAGCACCTCACTTGCCGACCGTGGGTTCGAAAGAGCTACTGATTACAGCGTGCTGGTATATGTGGTGGCAAAGAAGGCAAGTAGCATGAAGAGATTATTGCCTCTACAGCGAGATCGGCTCAGTCAATTTCGGCTATCACTACGAACTATTTCCGATCATGCAAGAAAAATTCAGCAGCTCGTCGAGAGGGATGGGAGAAGCCAAAGGAGAACTACTATAAACTGAATGTGGACGCCTCTTTTGTTGATGACACATGCATGGGGGCGACAGGGGCAGTAATCCGAGATGAAAACGGATACTTTATCGCATGCAGCAACCGTGGTATTGGGCCAGTACATGATGCGTCAACGGCAGAGGCTTTTGCGCTACGAGATGGATTGTCGTTGGCTGGTCAAGCTGGGTGTTCAAGGTTAATGGTAAACAGCGATTGTATCGAAGTGATTGATACCATGTTGGATGGTGGCAACTCTATCAGAGCAGGGGCGGCAATTTATGAAGAGTGCACCTTCCTCGCTCGAAGTTTTTCCCATGTTATCTTTGCCCATAACCATAGAGAAAGCAATATGGTAGCTCATGTTTTGGCTTGTAAGGCGGAGGGACCCCATTCAGTTTGGATTGAGGATCCGCCGAATTTTATTTTAGAGCTTCTGACAGACGATGTAACCATATTTGCCAATCAATAAAATCGCCACGAAGGCTTTCCCTAAAAAAAAGAGGAGGATTTGATTAACCATAATGGCTTCTACTTTCTTGTGATAAGTATACGATATCTTTGTTAAATTTTGGGAATCACACTCATGTCTAAAATAAGCCTAGTGCCATGTTGCTTCCAATAGGTATGTGGATACGCCGACACGTGGCTGGATAAAACTCACCCAGTCCTGAGTGCGAAGTATGAATGAATTCAAATCTTGCTAGAGAAGGGGAAACGGTAAGCAATGAACTCATAGTTAGTTGCTTTGAATATCCGTATATGCAATTCTCATATATATTTGCGGCTCTTGACCTGCAGCTACGAGCGTGAGCAGGAACTGCAGATGAAGATCTCCTGTCTCCTTCTTCCTGCCGTCACCGCCTTATGGATTTTTCCTTTTGGTTCAGACAAGAAAGGAAAACCCTTGTCGGAGGGGCAATCGAGCATCTAGTTTTGTATATATCCGCACCGCACATGAAGTTTATGGATTTGAATCCATGTAGAGAAAAGTTCAGATCAACAGTTTCAGACGAGGAGAACCCATCATATTTCTCTATACTGGCCAGCGATTGGCGAAACAACAAGGACCTCATTGTTTAACTACCGAGACAGAAACACTGAACTGAAAAGATGTTACCTTCAAGATGCTGGAATTTAACATCCCTATTCGGGCTCAAAGCTATGCGCATATGTTGCTCAATAGTTTGAGTTCTGAAGTAGTTTGCAGGCCCATATGACAAGCATGTGTAGATGGGCGGAGCGTGGGATGGAGCCGGTCGAAGCGTCCGAGGGCGTGGTTTTTTGAAAGATCGGGAGAAATCCTTGTTGTCCGACACCGACGCGGTGACGCCTGCAGGTGTCGCCGACCTTCTTGAAGGGCGTCGGGAGTATCTCTTCCCTACCCCTCGTAGCGTACCGGGAGAAACCTCAGGATCAGTCCGGGCAGCAGCGTCGTTGCCGTCGCTTCCCTTCTTGGAGGTGTTACTTGGTACGCGACATTTTGGAGTGCTAGGAGCGTGGTGGATCTATCCAGAGGACGCAGCGGTTGCGGGTCATTCTTGTTTTCGTCAAGCCACTGTTGTCGGCATTGTTTTTTTCTTGTTCTTTTTCTTTTCTTTATTTTTCTTTTGGGCGTTGTGCTGTCTGGTTTAACAACTGTCTCAAACGGTTGCTATATTTATATAGCTGGACGAAAGCCTATTTCAAGGACAAACATGTACAGAATGTGGGATGGCACAGGGCCTCAAAAAATTTAGTGCCCCCAAATTCATCTTAAGTACGAGTACACCACTAATCAAGAGATTTTTATTCTACGTTAGCCAGTAAAGAATGCATCTAGTTCTAAAAAAAATTAAAGAATGCTTTACCTCTTGTCCACCGTCCCACCGTCAGCTGGTCACCACCTCACACCAGGCCACGACTCTCTACATGCGAATCGTAATTCTCATTTTTAATTGGGCAGTTGCACGTAGCATTTAATTCCTGCCTCTCCTCTCCTCTCGAGAATAGCAAGAGAAAACTGATCAAGTCCCTTCACCGACAAATTACTTTTTCTCTTTTCTTTTTCTTGTATAAAAATTGGACTTAAAAAAAAGGAATAATTCATGTCCAGTCCTACATTTTGGGAATATTTTGATTTTGTCACACTGGGTTTTACTCGTTTTTCTTTTGCTACTCTGAATTTTGACATTTTTCATCTGCCCCGTCAGTTACTGGTAATACATCATTTTCGCCCTCTATGGGCAAAAACAAAATGGAAAAGGTGAAATTTTGCATTGCTTTTGCCCATTCTGTACCTATTTTGCTTTTACTTTTCCCCCATGATGTCAGAAAATGAGGCAAAAGCAAAATGTCAAAATATAGAGTGGTAAAAGCAAAAGAGGCAAAAACTAGTGTGGCAAACACAAAACTTCCCATGTAATATTCTATGGTCATGTCTTTGTAAAATAGTAGAAAGTATAAGTAGATTTTTTTGTCTTCAAGTTTTCTTTTTCGTTTTATCCACGTGCATATTCCACCTGGGAAGAGTAATCTGCTTTCAGAAGAAAATAGTCTTATTTACTATATAAACACCATAGAGATTCAAAACTTCTTTTTTAGAAGAGTGCGAATGTAGGTCTAGTTAAAATTTGTATCAGTTGATGCATATATTATATCAAGAAATGGATAGTTATATTAAGGAGTTTCACAAGGATGTCATGTTACAATAAATTTATAATGTGACTTCCAAGACTTCTGGGGAAAAAAAAATCCTTTTGTAGCAAATTATTATTCTTGATTAGTCCTCTTTGTATAGGGCCTAGTTTTATATTTTTGTAAAGGGCCCCAAAATTCTCAGGTACGGCCCTAGTAGTTTGTCGTATGAACCTTCGGAAGAACAAGCCACTTCATATCCTCTTTCGGGACATCATCCTGATCCTCGAAAACAAAGTCATTTGATCTCATCATCCTCTATCCCAAGCCTCGCCAGCATGTCATCCACCGATTCCATCTTCTTAGAGCCAGATCCACCACCTTGGCTCGTCGTACTTGACTCAGAGCCCACCATCGTCCTGGACTCGTTGCAGCCTCACAAACCATAGAAACACAATCCTTTTTGGTTATTGTTTTTGAGAAGATGGGACGAACCCGGAACCTCGCTCCACGACCAAGGGGATGAAAGGAGAGACTGGGGAAGGGATTGACTCAATACCGGATTAGGATCTACAGAGGCTAAAACCCTACTCTAGGTCGAAGCGGATTAGGACCGTCCGGCAAGGCCGCAACACTGCGGGCACGCGGCTAGGGCGATCGCCCGCATGGCCGTGTGCCATGTACGCCGACCGCGTGGCGTCGGGTAGCCGGCTTATGCCGGTGCAGCTCGACCTATGTCACTCGGCGATATCCAATGCCCATGTCTAATTATTCTTCTAGATAGTGTGAATCGATCTCAGACAATGCTATGGCGCTCTAGAATAGTCAACAAGACACATAAGTAAAATTTACCCCTAGTGAAACCCTTGAGAAAGTTTAGTGAAACAAGAATGTATTTGAGATTAGGAGTAGCATAGTAAGTACAGAGGAATCGTATATGTGTTTTACTGCCAAAAAGGCATTATCAAGTTTCTCAAACAAACAGAACCCACTATCCCCAGCGTGAATACCGAGGTTGGGCAATTTCTCTCTCTAAAAAAACGCTTCTACCGCAGGCATGAACTGTGCCAAACCAATACATGAATCCACCATTTACTATCATTCTATTGGCATTGTAAGTAGGTACTCAACTGCATAGGTAAGGTATCACGCCATTTCTACAATTGTACTAGAATTTTACCTTGATGCTTTTCAAACACATATTACCACCTCACACAGTGGTTACTTGTTTTGAGACACACCCAAAATGTTCATCAGGTTACGACATATGTAACATCGAGGTCTTGTTACCCTTCCTGGTACCCAGGGTGCTCTTGAGAATAGCCTGTAATGTCAAAATTAAAAAGTTAGACAAAATTAACACATAGTACTTTCTTCTGATCTTCTCCGGTTCAAAAACAAAAAATACCATAATTTAATCATACATAAACTCTGAGTACCATTGGAACATTTGAGTCAAACTACAAATCTAATGCACTAAAAATCTAATCACAGCCCATCCTAATCAGGTTCTCTTCTGCTCCTAAAAAGGGACTAAAGAATACAAAGCAGCACATGCCTATGTTGATGTAGTTTCAGTCAACCTTGCTCTCTATGAAACTGATGTAGTTTCAGCACATACCATGATTTTTAGTAAAAATTCAATAAGTGCAGTAACACATGCTTATGTTCAAACAACTTATATTCACAAACAATCAACAAAGTCTGCTATCCAAATATCAGACAATAGGTTAGCCATAGGACTACAACTTTAGTCTATGAGGAGATTCTGCTGCTAAAAGTTGCGGGTAACACAAGATATATTCACAAGCAATTATGTGTGGGCATAAGCACGAGCATAGAATGCGAATGAAAGATTACGTCAAAGAAACTTATTGCTAACTTTGCCCAAACCTCCTTGGTATTCATCCAGACAGTGAAAATAGAGAGTAGGTTCCTGCGGTTGAAACATTACACTTTAGGTTGACAGTAAATATTAATAGAAACATCCGGTTGCATTTTATAGGTAGACCACTTACAAAGTCCTAGCATTTCCAATAGGTATGGATGTGATATCACCTTTCTTGTTGTTAACCTTGCTGATCCCCATCTTCACCAGCGTTAGCTCCTTAGTCACGGTACGGAACATTGACTCCGTTCTCGCATCTTGTCCCATGCTCAGTACAACAAGGCCCTTCTACGTTTTTTTCCACATAGCTATTAGGATCACTTTCACTATTATAAGAGAGTGCAAAATATATGCACACTTTCACGAGCTTGGCATCTATAACATTTCTATCCCAAGTTATCTCTCCGTAACTCTAGCAACGGTGTAACAGCCAGACAGAATCATTCACAAAATTAACTGAATAGTACTTACAAGAAGCGGAAGGTAAAATCTCTCTGGCATGTAATTGGACTACAGATATTCAGTTTATCCAAGAACAAAATATACAGAAAAAGGTTATTGGAACAGCCCTCCCGCGTAGCCCCGCGCCAGCAACACGGTCCAAAAAGAATGTCATGGACGTAGGGCTAGTCCAAACAAAAAATAGGCCTAGGGCAAATAAAAATAAATATGTTTTATACTAAACAATTATACTTATTTAAACTTATGTTTTCTACACTAGCATAGCACAACTATATTTATTTAGATACCCCAATTAACCACATAACAATGTTTGTGAGTAAGTTATAGTATATTTGTTATTGATTTGCAATGTATTGTTCAATAGTTTGATTGTTTTAAATTTAAATTATATGTTGTAATAAAACTTCTCTTTTAGTTAATTATCCATGATGGAATAAATTATGTAGTGGATGCATAAGTGTTTGTCTGCGTATGTGTGTCTATGTATATATTTTATATTATTAAAGGTCAAAATAGAGATCTTTAAAACATAGGCTCAAAGAAATATCCTCGCGGATGGTTCTAGTGTATATCTTACAATTCTCTTAAGAAAAGTTTAAATCATGCTTTAGTTTTTCTAAACTTTAGGAGAATTCTTACAAACCTAAAGATTACAAATTTTCAAAAAAATCGTAGGTATCAAAGACAAAATTTAAAAATTGCAGCGCAATTATAGAATGAATTTTCATAAAAATAGATTTTTTTCTAAAATTTGAACTTTAAGAAAATAAAATAATAGAATAATAACATATGCATGTACTTTTGAAAAACAATCATGTGTGTAGATATTTGGTACAAACATTACCGTGAAGAGATATGACTATAAAGGACCTGTTCAAAATTCTCAAATGAGTTAACATACAAAAGGCTAAATAGTTACAACTTTTGTACTTTTTTTTTAAATTTTAGATTTTTGTACAAACTCTCATGTTAGTTTGTGCCTTGAAGCTTATGGTAGTCAAAATTTCGGGAAATACTTCCAAGCCAATAATAAACATGAAATAGTGAATTGTTTCATAGGTTGCATTTGCATGTGTGTTATTTAAATAGTATTAAGAAGTAAAAATAGATGTCATACCCAAATGAGCGCACGTGGATCAAGTTGTAAATGCGAACAACTAGAAATTGATTGAATGGAGCAATATATATAGTATCCTATCACCTTAGCAATGGAGTACATGGGTTGGAGCCCCCAACATTGGGGGCCTAGGGCGACCTTCCTCTATCCCATGATATGGACCAGCCCTGCATGGAAGCGTGCCTGCGGGTGAGAATCGCCTCGATCTCTGGAATGGAGAAGAGAGAGGGAGAAGGAGAGGAGGGGTTTATTGGATAAGGACGAGAGCTTTTATGGGATCCGGGTTTTGCATGACATGTGGAAATCAAAAATAGTTTTTTTTCTATTTCCTTTTACAATTTCCCTATAGTCGCCTGGATTTCCAGGTAGGTTCCCTTACATTGGTGTGGTTCCAATATGTGTTTTACCATGTGTTCAGCAGTAAGTAAGCTTTGTGCTCTTCTCTTGTGCATTGATGGTGACAGTCTTTCAGTTCAGATGCATTTTGTGCAGTGGTGATCATAGTCTTCAGTTTAGAGCATGTCACCTCTTTTGTACTTCTATGCAGCGGTGATGAGTGTCCTTACCATCCTGAACACGACGCCCATTCTCCGTCCCAATGTGCCACTTCCTGTCGAATATGCAACTGGGATCTCGACGCTAGAATATGCAACTAGGACCTCGACGTTAGTAATGATCTTTCGATCCTTGACGCCACACATTAGGGACCCAACTCTCCCAAACTGATGTAATAGTTTAGGACATACAACTTCATTAAAAGTTTCCAGCATCGGTTATATAGTCTTGCATAGGCTTTCTTCTTAAATTTTATTATTATGAGTTCTGATTGTATAGACATCGTGTCTTACACAGCACATTACAAGAGGGCAAGTAGCGCTACAAGCTACCAAACCTGCATTCACCCCTCTATAGTTTACACTCTGCTACATGCTATTGTAAAATCCATCGCTCTCGAAACACAGTTGTAATTAGCAAGATTGGTCGACGCCGAGCCTCGAGCTGAGACACTTGCAGACAACAACCATTCTTCAGGGATATATATTGTAGTGCCCCAATGCAAACCTTGTTCGGTGTTCAGAGAGAGAGAGAGAGAGAGAGAGGACAGGTCTGTGTGCTAGATGTGTGTACATGTTGTAAGTCTTGAAATTCATGTACGAGAACCCCAATGAACTGCACAAACTTGGTTGGCTGCTCACCGTTCTTGGAGGACACAATCTCATCCACTGCAAGAGTACATCTGACAGAATTCAGTAACAAGCTGTGTGATTCATGTCTTCAGTATACTCTGTTTGATCAGTATCTACTTGATCTACATGAGCACTAAGCCTCAAGGTGCTTATATTTTGTTGTAATAGGAACGATCTGCCCAAAATACTCAACAAGACAGTCTACATGACTGTGCTTTGCCAAATAAGAACCATGCAGCATCGAAATAAAAGCCCTTCTCTCAAAGAAAAAACATGCAAGCCCTACGTGCATGTTAAGTATACACCCTATCATAAGCAATATCATGTGTAATAATAGAAGGTATAAAATCAGATGCTACTCTGCTTCAAGTCAGCTTGTCTCAAACACCTCACCACCTTTCTAGTGAATAGGTAGTCAATTGCCTGAATTTTTAGTGCCTATGTCTTTCAAAAGTTACTTTCAACGAGAATTTCATACCCTCCCACTACGATGGATTTCATGGTCTTCACGGCTTAGTTTGCAATGCATGTGAAGATCTTGCTCACTAGACACAGAACCTCTGCCCTTTCTTTTGCTCTCCATGTGCTTATCATTGGTAGCTTGGCAAGCATTAGAACTACTAGATAGATGATTATCGTCATGGGTCTTATTAAGTTTTCCTGGCTAGAGTTCCTTTCGTTGCTATTTGAATTGTCATCACATGGACGGTTGACATATGGAGTGCCCTTTCGTCTGAGTGTTGTTTTCTTCTGCACCTTGACCTCTACTCTCGGGTTTGTTTTGTTTGTTGCGGTCTCTTTGCTCCGTAATGCCGATATCAATTCATTCTTCCTTCTTACCACCACCGATAAGTTTGAGGAAATGAGGGAAAACCACCACATTTGGGGCAGCAATGGCACAAAACCACTAGCTGGAGGCACGGCGACACATAACCACCACTTTAGGGGCTTGTCCGTGATGTGGAGCACTGATCTTGAACGGAATATGCCCCAAATTCAAATATTAGATGGCATATTTCATAAAGTTTATGATTAAGTTTTATGTTATGCAATAACTGTATTGATAGGGAAACAACAATACACGTGTGATATACAAAAAAAATAGTAGTTCCTGGTGAAACTCTAGTCACTGGTTCATTGGTCAACGGATGATCAAAGGTTTCCTGATCATGAAGGTGCCTCGGCCCCTAATTGACAATGAGATCATTTTATTGGGGAATGAGATGGTGAACATACCCTATCTATAGCATCGTATCACGATCCTGTCACAAATTTCAGGTTATGATGTCTAGGAAACATAGTGACTCTTTCCTTAGACCATGTGACCATATCAAATCACTATCACTAGAGGATGCTTTGATGGCACATAACCTCACTCAGTGAAATAGTGATCATAAAGGTGACGTTGGGTATATGGAGGAAAATGTTGAGGTGACTGCGTCAAGATACTCTGGGCCCACCAAGTTAAGTTATATCCATAAGCTGTGCAGCGTGTGACTAGGACACGGGGATATCACTTATCGGGTCGAGTAAAGAAGGTATTATCGGTAACGGGGTTGAAAACTGACATGGAAATGTCACTTGATCAAAACCTCGGGCAATACAGTATCACATAGACAAAAGGAATAAGACACAGTGTTTACGGTTCAACGACAAATATCATTCAGTACACGGGTGGTCATTATGGACATCCAGGTCCCGACTTTGATCATTGGTCATAGAGAAGTCTTGGCCATGTCTGTAGTATTCTTGAATATGTATCCTTCTCTACCTTCACCCTAAGGCATTTGTGCATGTTATAGGTAGATGCATCAAGTTCCTTCTTTTGCTCTAGTTCAGCCCTCGCATCTATCAAAGCTTATTCAGCTTTCGCCTTCAAAGCTGGTGTAAACTGCTTCTCCTCCAAAACTTGAGTTGGCTCATCTTGGGTTTTCCTCAGGTCAAGGTGAAACTTCTCTATCTCACTTTGCATGTTCATCTTCTTTTCATAATTGTCCAGAGCATCGCGACTTCTACCTTCTTTGACATCAGAATACATATCTCAAATCTTGCACAAAGATTTGATTAGTGCATCTGGCCACACATCATCAACCCAGTGCACAAAGTCATAGGTTTATCCATACTACAACGACATGGCATAATATATAAGAAAAAACTATAGCATGATATTTATTTGAAGGACTAACAAATCAACAGGATAAATTCACAGACCTCCCCTGAGCAGGCCAAGAACCTCCTACTAGTACAACACCCTTCAAATGCAACAAATTTGGTGGCCACGACACGACATTTACAAAGGATGGGGATATTTGCATCGTCTAATCCGTTATAATTAGAGTCATACATGGTATTTGGACCCTAATAAAAAAAATACTTGCCCAAATCCAAAATCCCCAAATGGATACGAACCCTAACCCTAGATGTAGGAGAATGGAAAAGTTACATCAGTGCCAACAGAGCTCCTGTCGGTAGAGGATTCCTCGCCATTGCCCCAGCAGACCATCATCACTGGGCACCCACAGGAGGTCTATGGCAGCGGTGCAGTGACTGGGGCTAACGAGCTCTTGCAAGGGCGGGAAATGAGGATGTGGATAGGGATAGCGTTGTCTGAAATGGCTATTGTATCTAATCCGCGCGCCCTCCACCATATACCTAAAGGTCGCCAGCCACGACCGTCAACGACCTGCCACATATGCCTGGCAGGTGGGGTCACACGGTTAGAGACGGGATTAAACCACGTCAACTGACAGATCAGTGCTCCTTGTCGCGGACCAGCCCCTAAAGTGGTGGTTATGTGTCATTGTGCCTCCAGCTGGTGGTTATGTGTCATTGCCGCCTCAAATGTGTTGGTTTTCCATCATTTCCTCAATAATTTGTCATTTATAACCCATCCACCTTGCAAGTTCGTATCCATTCTTCTCTCTGAAAGATCAATGTGCTTTCATGCTTAGACCTCTCATTGTCCTTGATGCATGTAAAATACATACATAAAGTTTATAGTTTGTTAACATGTTTATACATATATTTGCATCATATATGATGTTAGATCCATATTTTATATTGATTTTGGGGATTTTATAAACAATCCCCTCTCTTTTGGTTCTAATGTTTTCTCACAGAAAAACCTCTGTTAGTGTTTTTGACCTTTCAGGAGCTACGAAACTCCAAATGGAACTAGGTCAACGGAACCTGTTAGATAAAATCTCCGTATGAATCCAACGAGCTAAAGTAGAGCCCAAGGGTCCCAACGAGCTGAAAAAGGGAGCCCATTTACTATAGGGAGTGCCACTAGGGTTATCTCAGCCGTCGAAACTCTGATGCCATCGATTCCACCGCCATTCGCTTTGTTTTGACCTAAAACCAGCTATATATGTAGGGGTTCGTAGCATGGAAAACAAAAAAATTCTACCGCATGCACACAAACAATCCAAGATCTATCTACTAGATTGTAGCAACGAGTCGATAGAGGAACTTACCCTCGAAGATTCCAAAGCGGTTAACAAGAGCAGATTCTCGTGGGTGATGTAGTCGTACACTTGCCGATCTCAAGATCGCGTAGACGATCCTTCTGGCGCTGCGTTCCGGCAGCGCTCCCGCAGTCGGTCACACGTTCGGTACTCGACGAAGACCAGCGGAGGTTGTAGCACTCTCCTCGCGATTCCGGCAGCACGACGGCGTGGTACCGGAAGTAGAGGGGAGATCTCGCAGGGCTTCGCCTTAAGCCGGAGCGAGTATGATGGACTATGAGAGAGCCTTGGTGATCTAGGGTTTAGACACACCAATTATAAGGGGCTAAACCGGCGGCTAGGGCAATTAGAAGCTCTAACTCGGCGGCTTGGGAGAAATCCCTAGGCTGTGGCTAGGGTTTAGGTTTAGAGGAGGCAACTTGTGTGTCCTAGGAGGAGCCACGCCTCCTTATATAGGTGGAGGGGCGGCCGGCCAGGGAGGGAGTGGAGTCCCTCCCAACACTCGGCAGGTGGTGCACCGGCTTGGGGAGGAGGGACTCCCTCCCCAACTCGGTTTCACCTTCCTCCTCTTTTCCACTTTCCAAATTTAGCCGTTTGACTTTTCAATTTAGCTATTTGACTTTTCAAACTAGGATTTGAATTAATCCTTTATTTAGAACAGCGATGAAACTTAGTACATGATGCAATCATTCCAACTTGCAATGACACATTCATGTACCCCTTCCCCTCCGGAGTGCTGGACATTCCGGAAACTTCTAGAACATTCCCGATGTAAACACCGGAATCATTCTCCAACCCCGAAACAAGACTTTCCTTATATGAATCTTATTCTCCGGACCATTCCGGATCTCCTCGTGATATCTCGGATCCCATCTGAGACTCCGAACAACATTCGGTCTCTTTCTCATCATACCATAACTACTCAAACAACGTCGAATCCTTAAGTGTGTCTCCCTACGGTTCGTGAATTATGCGGACATGATCGAGACACTTCTCCGAACAATAACCAATAGAGGAACCTGGAAATTCATATGGCTCCCACATATTTATACGATTACTTTGCGATCGAATGAACCACTTACATACGATACCAATTTCCCTTTGTCTCACGATAGTTTACTTATCCGAGGTTATGATCGTCGGTATCTCTGCATACCTAGTTCAACCTCGTTCTTGATAAGTACTCTTTTCTCGTTCGTGATATGTGATCCCTTGTGAGCCAGTCACATGCTTGCAAGCTAATTGGATGACATTCCACCGAGAGGGGCCGAGTATATCTATCATCATATGGATGGACAAATCCCACTCTTGATCCATGTGTCTCAACCAATACTTTCCGAACACTCAATGCCACCTTTATAGCCACCCAGTTACGGTGTGGTGTTTGATGTCATCAAAGCATCCATCCGGTAAAGGTGATATGCATGATCTCATGGTCAAAGGAATTAGGTTACTATGTATCAGAAAGCATATAGCAATTGAACTATTGAAATGACTTGATCTTTATGCTACGCTTATCTATAGGAGCATGTCCATCACATCATTCTACTAATGATATGACCCTGTTGTTAATAACATCTCTATGTTCATGATCAGGAAACCATGATCATATATTAACCAACAAGCTAGTTTAACAAGAGGCTTTACTAGGGACTCTTTATGTTTACAAATCACACAAGTATTAATGTTTCCGGTTAATACAATTATAGCATGGTATGTAAACATTTATCATAAGTATGAAGATATGATAATAACCACTTTATTATTGCCTCTTGGGCATATCTCCAACAGTCTCCCACTTGCACTAGAGTCAATAATCTAGTTTCAAACCTTTGTGTATTCAACACCTATGGCTTTACGGTGTTGTATGTACACGATTGCTAGTGGTCAAGATCTCGGATCGACACTTCCAGGTCCGTGTGTAATTGCATGTCTTTGCATCTCTACGCATCACTCATTCTCTAATGAGATGGCTTTGTATAATTTTGGTCCTTTGGTGAGACCTTTAGTTCTTTGGGGTTAAAACATGTTGATAATATTGTCGTACAATATATCTTCATAGTATTATCCCGCTGTGAACTACACCTAGTTTGATAACAAACTACTTGACACAAATGCCCTCTTTATCTCGCTATTATAGCAGTCATATACTTAGCCTTTTGTTGTAGTATCATCACAATGTCTTAGTTTTGGAACTCATCCAAATCCATTATGGAACTTACCTTCCATTATATTGTGCCACCCTTAGTTTAGATTGAGATAAACTTAATTTGTACTTTGTGACAAAACTAGTATCAATGTAGTACTTTTACAATGAACTAACCATCTATTTGTCACTTCTACAAATAATATACTCTTAGTTCTTCAAAAGACCTTAAGAATATCCTTACTATTGTCCAATGATCATCTTATGAATCATTACGATATATGCTCATAACATTTAGAGCATAGGACATATCTGGTTGTACATATCACGGTATGATTGATATAAATATTCTTTGTGATTTCATACATCAAGTATCAATCTATACTTGAATCTTTGTTTCACTTACCAAGTGTCAATACACTTGAATATATCATCAATATTGAACTCATTCAATCCTTTACATTCGACAAGAACCTTTCTTGTAGTTTCTATATTGAACTCATTCAATACATCATCTATATACTTTGCACAACCATATTAGCGTCTATTGATGCCAAATATTTGGGTTTTGCCTAAGCCTTTCATCGAGATGAAATTCTTATTTTGTGTTAACAAAGATACATCATTTCCAATCAACAATATGTCTTCCACATAATGTATTAGAAACATGTCTTAGCGCTCCACTTAACTTCTTGCAAATGCAAGCATCTTCATTGTCTCGATTTAATTTAAACTCCTTTAAGTTTCATCATAGTGAAGATTCCAACTCCAATGCTTACTTCAACCATTGAAGTTTGCATATGCATTTAGCATCCTTTGAATTAACAAAACCCTTTGGACCGTGTCACTCTGCGTCCTAGGTAACCCTTCTATTAGAAGAATTTGTTTTGTTTATCCAACTATCATATAACAAAATTATATGTAGTGGTTGCTACATTAATCCGTCTAGACTAAATATCGCTATGAAAGATCAAATCTTGTCATATACAACCTTTGAACATTGTTGTGAACTCTTTCCCAACATGTCGACTATTTCATAGATGTGAAACATCCATGTCTATTTCTTTATAGATCCAAATACGATTATAAGGTCTTGTACCTTTCCTGAGGGTCTTTCAAGTTCAAAGCTTGATCTCTCGTATATGGAACTATCACGGATTTTATGGCTTCAAGCCATTTGGGTCGAGGCCCATCATCACTTCTTTGTATGTAGTCAGATCATTATTTCCAAATAATGATTTAACTCTCAAATCTTGGTATTTGATTGTTTACCTGACCTACTTGTTTCAATAGAAACTTTGACCTTTGTAACCACAACCTTTGAGGCACGTGAGCCATGAGCATTGTTGCTGCCTCCGGAACACTTTTCGGCGCTGAGCAACTCTACACATATAGCTAAGGTTCTTTTAACCTTATCAAAGTTCTATTGTCCTCCCACTTAACTTTTCACGAAAAATTCCTTCTCAAAGAAACTTGACGTTCTAATCGACAAACACTTTTGTCTCCGGTGTTTATGGAGGAATACTTAGCTTATTCAAATAACATACAAAGACAGTTCATCCGACTTTGGTTGCAAACATCCTTTTATGCATAGCATACCAATGTTTAAGAAAGGACAACTTGGGTTTTATCCCAAACCATAACTTTATATGGTGTCATTTCAGCGGATTATGATGGAGCTCTTTTCGTGGAAAAGCAGTAATCTCTAAAGCTTTTAATCTTTAAAATAAAATGGCAGTTTTATGAATTTCACCTTCGATCTTACCATGTTAAACAAGGTTTAATTACATATCTCGAACGCTCCATACTCTTATGGTGTTTCGGGAAAATGCAAATCCACGGAATGATTCCTTAAATCTTAGGTATTATGCTAAACTTGTAACTCAAATATCTTCCTTTATGATCTTATCATAAACTATTTATATTCTTGTTACAATGATTTTGCACTTCATCTTGAAAGTCTTTGAAACTTTCAAATGTTTCATACTTCATCCTTATTAAGTAAATATTCATATATTCACTCAAATTTTCGGAGAAAGCATATGAAGTTGAAATCCATCGCTCTTGACTACACATAATGGATTTCGTACAACAATATGTACAAGTTCCAATAAGCTAGTCATTCGTTCCCTTTTGGCCTATGAACGAAGTTTTAATTATCTCTAGGAAAGTTTCACAAGCGTCATTTGATCAAAATCAAAAGACTCCAAAATCCATCCAAATGGAGTTTCTTCATGTTTTATTTCAAATATAATTTAAACGGCGATGCCACTTCCTAAGTGATCTTTCAATCAATTTGTCTTTCGACATCTTTAGCACTAGTTTTATGGATGTGATTTCTCCAACGAGATTTGTGAATCATCCATCTTTTATGGATTACGGCAATTTATTTGAACAACCCTTTTGTTCTCATAATACCTGATAAAACAAATCTTGAAGGCAAACTTTGATGTTTAACGAGCAACACAATAACCCTTTATTTGTTCTCGATGAACATCATCACATATTCTTTTGCTAGTTACTTAGGCCATTGTAGTTCATGAATTGTGTTGTTTCGTATGACGATTCACACCAACAAATTCAGTATCAAATACTTAAGAACCACATTGTTTAATAAGCAAAGAATATAGCCATAACATGTATATCATCTATATACTTAAACTGAACAATTCTAGTCTTTTCTTTTCTGCCATATATTTATGAGATTCTCTTTCAGTATTTCCTTTTCTGTTTGAAAGAATCTATCAACATCAATAGTGGAGTCATACATATGACACATAGCCCAAAGAGTGTATAGTTATATACCAATGTCTTTGGACTTGCACTTTGAAGTAGATCACCATTATCAAATGTTTGGTGTTCTTTCAAATTCCTTTCTTTAGTAATCTCTTGGTGTAGTAAACATTTTACCTACATCAAATATTCACCCTCATCATGGTATTATCCATGATTAAACTATTTTTAGCTTGTAACGGTGAATTAAGTATAATGTTGCTCTCCAAAACCTTTTGGATGATTAGGACAAATAGTGTCTCCAACCTGTTGCAAATTCTCATCAAATATGAGAACATGACTTTTGTCATATTATACTCTATCATTTTGCAACCAAAACTTCGTTTCAGATATCATAATATCCTCCACACATCATGGTCTCCGAAACAACTCTTTCAGATCATAGATAACCTTGATATTAAGACACTACTTTGAATATCAAGAATCATGGAAACAAACATGATACTCATACACTAACTCTTGGAATTGTTACTCTTGTTTTAATACCAATTATTAAATTTCATGGAGTAACCGGAACTTACTGAAAGTTTGCAATAGGACTTTTAAACTTTAGATTAACACTTCAAAACAATACGATACCAGTTCGTAAAGTAACTAACCCGAATTCTATAGTTCTATCATCTCAATTATGACTAAGCGCAAGGTGGTAAACGGATGCCAATGACTACAACAACTATGCAAATTCACTTTGATTTAATTTATGATAAATAGTGTTCAACTTTTAATCATATTGCCGTTGAACTCCCACTCAAAACAATATCCCTCACATTGTTTTAGTGATCACACGAACCAAATCCACCACATCAAACCCGATCATCACGAGAGTTGATGTAGCTTCAATGGCGAATCATCATGTTCATCATATCTACTATATGACTCATGCTTTACCTTTCGGTGATCCGTGTTCGAGACCATGTGCATACATGCTAGGCTCGTCAAGATCAACCTTAGCTTCGCATGAGCAAATCATCTTGCTCACGTTGTATACACTGCAGAATCTAACACACCCGATCATCACGTGGTGCTTGAAACAACGAGCTTTAGCAACGGTGCTTACTAAAGATGAACACTTTAAAACTTGAAATTGTGTCCTTGAGGGATCATCTTATAATGCTACCGTCGTGAACTAAGCAATACAAGATGCATAAAAGGATTAACATCACATGCAATTCATAATATGTGATATGATATGGCCTTTCTTATTGTGCTTCCGATCTCCATCTTCAAACGAACATGATCTCCATCATCACCGCATTGCATCAAGGTCAATGACGCTTCTTCATGGTTGTCGCCCACCAGCTTCAACTATTACAACTACTTTGAATAGGCACGGGTCTTAACGAATTTAAAGACAACCATATGGCTCACGGTTGCCGACTTACAATAAGGAACATTGCATACATCATATATAATCACAATCATGGCCATATCACATCATCACACCTGCAAAACAAAGTTAGGCGCCTCTACTTTCTTTGCATATTTTACGTGGTTTGGGGCTTTCAATAAGTGTCGTTATAACTTACGAACAAGAACCACAACATTGATACTAGTATTGTTAATCACCCGTTGTAAATTGGATCTTAACTATGCTAGGAGAAACAGCACCCATAAAGCCACTTATGCAATACAAGTTGCATGTCAAGCGTGGAGCAAGTCTCATGAACGATGTCATGTAAGGTTAGCCGGGCGCTTCATCTTAACATACCGCAAGATACAAAGTACACAAGAAGCAATCGATAAAAGCATCAACGCCCACAATGATCATTGTGTTCTACTGCAGATCTACATATAGACACGGCTCGATACCCTTGTAGGGGTTCGTAGCATGGAAAACAAAAATTTCTACGCATGCACACAAACAAGCCAAGATCTATCTACTAGATTGTAACGAGTCGATAGAGGAACTTACCCTCGAAGATTCCAGCGGTTAACGAGCGATTCTCGTGGGTGATGTAGTCGTACACTTGCCGATCTCAAGATCGCGTGAGCGATCCTTACGGCTGCGTTAAGCGCTCCATGATCGGTCACTGCGTTCGGTACTCGACGAAGACCTTCCTCTCCCTTGTTCCAGCAGGCAGCGGAGGTTGTAGCACTCTCCTCGCGATTCCGGCAGCACGACGGCGTGGTACCGGAAGTATGATGGACTATGAGAGAGCCTTGGTGATCTAGGGTTTAGACCCACCAATTAGAAGGGGCTAAACCGGCGGCTAGGGCAATTAGAAGCTCTAACTCGGCGGCTTGGGAGAAATCCCTAGGCTGTGGCTAGGGTTTAGGTTTAGAGGGAGGCAACTTGTGTGTCCTAGGAGGGAGCCATGCCCCTCCTTATATAGGTGGAGGGGCCGGACGACCAAGGGGAGGGAGTGGAGTCCCTCCCTAACTCGGCTTGGGTGGTGCGCCGGCTTGGGGAGGAGGGACTCCCTCCCCAACTCGGTTTCACCTTCCTCCTCTTTTCCACTTTCCAAATTTAGCCGTTTGACTTTTCAATTTAGCTATTTGACTTTTCAAACTAGGATTTGAATTAATCCTTTATTTGGAACAGCGATGACACTTAGTACATGATGCAATCATTCCAACTTGCAATGACACATTCATGTACCCTTCCCTCGAGTCTGGGACATTAGGAACCTTCTAGAACATTCCGATGTAAACACGTAATCATTCTCCAACCCCGAAACAGGACTTTCCTTATATGAATCTTATTCTCCGGACCATTCCGGATCTCCTCGTGATATCCCGGATCCCATCCGAGACTCCTAACAACATTCGGTCTCTTTCTCATCATACCATAACTACTCAAACAACGTCGAATACTTAAGTGTGTCTCCCTACGGTTCGTGAATTATGCGGACATGATCGAGACACTTCTCCGAACAATAACCAATAGAGGAATCTGGAAATTCATATGGCTCCCACATATTTCTACGATTACTTTGCGATCGAATGAACCACTTACATACGATACCAATTTCCCTTTGTCTCACGATAGTTTACTTATCCGAGGTTATGATCGTCGGTATCTCTGCATACCTAGTTCAACCTCGTTACTGATAAGTACTCTTTTCTCGTTCTTGTGATATGTGATCCCTTGTGAGCCAGTCACATGCTTGCAAGCTAATTGGATGACATTTCACCGAGAGGGCCCAGAGTATATCTATCTGTCATATGGATGGACAAATCCCACTCTTGATCCATGTGTCTCAACCAATACTTTCCGAACACTCAATGCCACCTTTATAGCCACCCAGTTACGGTGTGGTGTTTTATGTCATCAAAGCATCCATCCGGTAAAGGTGATATGCATGATCTCATGGTCAAAGGATTTAGGTTACTATGTATCAGAAAGCATATAGCAATTTAACTATTGAAATGACTTGATCTTTATGCTACGCTTATCTATAGGAGTATGTCCATCACATCATTCTACTAATGATATGACCATGTTGTTAATAACATCTCTATGTTCATGATCAGGAAACCATGATCATATATTAACCAACAAGCTAGTTTAACAAGAGGCTTTACTAGGGACTCTTTATGTTTACAAATCACACACGTATTAATGTTTCCGATTAATACAATTATAGCATGGTATGTAAACATTTATCATAAGTATGAAGATATGATAATAACCACTTTATTATTGCGTCTTGGGCATATCTCCAACAATATATACCCCCTGGAGGCCTTTCTCGAGATGGACGGAGGCGGAGATCGAAAAACCAAGTAACAGAGAGTCAGCAGGCCGTCACCCGGAGGAAGACTGGAGGGGGAACCGCTGCCGAAATCGCCTTCGTCCACGTCTCCTCCTTCACCAATGCCTCCTCATCACTCTGCATGATGAGAGGGGAGTATTCCACCCCCTGGACTTTGGGTTTATGGTGGTAACTTGATCTAATCTCTCTATGTATGATCATTTTTGAAGTCCATATAATGTGCCTTGCATGAGTATGGATCTATATATGTAATTCCTATTGTGGATATTGTGTTATAAGATAGTACTTGTTATTCATTTACCCTTGTATTGGATCTTGTATGGTTTTTTATACTTTGGGAATATTCTATGATGCATGTAATGGTTTAGATATATACATAATGCCTTGTTTATCTATATCATGAGGTGATTGACACCACCAAGTGCGGGTAGATGAGAGAGATGTGATAATACTAACAACATATCACAATATATGAATCATTGCACTAGTGTTTAGAATGTTTTCTATTAAGAAGTATGATGTATGTAGGCAATGGTTGGCAGAGTGGCAACGACATATGTATTGAGTGACAGCAATGCAGTCCAACATCCTTTATCTAGGGGTAAAAAGGGAGAAGTATGATGTATGGCATGACGCAAACCAAATGCTAGCCTTATTTCAAGAGTGACCTAGCAACACAAATGAGTACTCCTTTCACGTATGTGTTTTACGACATGTAGCCACCATAAAAATACCATTAAAACATTGCAATTGTTTGTATGTTTGCTATCCACAAGATGATAATCACCGTATATGGAGAAAAGAGGATTAAGTGGAACCATGAACCCATGTCCATTGTTCCCATAATAGAAAACCCCTTGTCTTGTCCTCTTGCATTGAAGAGGATTGATACACTTTTACATTCTTGTTTTGTTACATTAAATTTGCATCTATTAAAACAACCGTCTTATTCCTTAAATCTTGTTTAGTGCATAATCAACTAAAACTTGTGACACTTAGTTGTAGAGAATAGATAGCTTTTCCCTCTTGCTCCTGTGGATTGATATCCTACTTCCACATTGATAGGTACTACGGTGATTCCCTGCACTTGGGGGATTACCAGTCCTCCTTTTCACTATGTTTCCAGTTGTCGTCTTTGTTCTTGGCATAACTACGATCATCAGCCTTCTCCTGCATCCCAACACTATCATCTCTCCTTTTCCGATCAATTCCATCATCCTATTATCTCTTACTTTTCTTCGGATCATCCCTTCCTCTATAATTGTGCATTGTATCTTCATTCTTAGGTTTGATTCTCCTTGTTTTAATCGTCCTTCTTTCTCTTGACACGAGAATCATCTAAACTTTCACGACGATTAAAAACCATATCTACACGTTCTCTTTTCTAGAAACCAACATCCAACAATTTCGTTGAATGAGGATCTTCATCCTTGCACCAACTTCAGCATTGTAGTCGAGTCTCAGATCTTCCTATTAGATCTTCCGGTGTGCATGTTGAAATCTTTCCTCTCCAATTTTTTCTCTCTACCCAGGTCATAACTTTTATAGCACACGTCCCGATCTCTAGAACATGAGGGTGGTGGATATCCTCCCTACCTCTAGAGGTAAAATGTGTCTTTTCAACATCAAGTTTGACGTCTTTAGTGTACACATTGTGAGACCCTGGAGCATGGCTTAATAGGATTGATAGTATAACCATACCAACAAGTTGCAACTTCTATTTTGGAAGCTCATCTGAAAAGAACTCTGAGGTTAAGCGTGCTTGGCCTAGAGCAATTTAAGGATCGGTGACCAACCGGGAAGTGGGTACCGGGTGCGCACGAGTGAGGACAAAGTCTTGAAAAAGACTAGTGTTGGTCTGTGGGGTTAGTCTAGAGATCTTATTAAGCTGCTAGGAGTGACAACCGCTGGTCCGGAGAGACCGTGGTGTTACAAGTGGTATTAGATCCGATCCTCGCGGTTACACATGCGTGTGAAGGTCAGTGGCGGACATGTGGAGCATGGCGCATGTGGCCCGGAGTGGACGCGGCATGGCACATGTGCCGGCATTGGACGCACAAACGTGTGCCAAGAGGGGAGGTTCCTGGCTTGTGGTTGATAGACGAGGGCGTCGATCTTCTAAGGGTGTGTTTATGTGAGACTATGGCGCATAGCTTAATAGAATTGATAGTATACCCATACCAATAAGTTGCAACTTCTTTTTCGAAAGCTTATCTGAAAAGAACTCTGAGATTAAGCGTGCTTGCCCTAGAGCAATTTGATGATGGGTGACCGACCAGGAAGTGAGAACCAGGTGCGCACGAGTGAGGACAAAGTGCACAGACTGTGGGGTTATAGACTGTGGGGTTATACACATCCTTTCGACGGGACACGGTCTTCTCCATCATGATGCCTTCTCATCATTTACTCGCCTAGATCACCTGTCTCGCAGAACTTCTTCACCAGATCCAAGGAGTTTGATATGATCTTTGCTGCTACCAGACCTCCCACTTCTATTTTCAGTATTCCATGTCTTCAATTCGTCTTGATCACTACTATTGAGTCTAGGAGGCTGCTCAGACCTAGATATTAGTTTACAGTTTTTACTAGAATGGTCCACATTATTGGCCACGTTTATAGGACCATCACTATGATGTTCCGAGATAGCTTCATCACCATCCACTTCAGCACTATCAACCAACGCAATCCTATCATTATAAAGCAAACTGATCTTATGTGCTCAGCTTATCAGTCGTTTAATTAGCAACTGTAGGTGAACCTTCTAAGTCATCCTTAATTTCCGAGTCATCAACAAAGTTGTTGTGTTTCTAGGTATCACCGCATCTCTTTGTGAATGTCGTTTGCCGAGGTACTTCGTTTCAACTTTCAGTTTCATGGCTAGGGTTTACACTCGGAGAGCGTCCTTGCAACCTTCAAAGAATATTTTTGAGGGTGAGCATTAGAAATACAACATTGAAAAAAAACTAAGGAAAATGCATGAAAACCATCTAATAGAACCTAAGTATAAAGTAAATGAGATAATTAGAAAAGATACAAGAAATATGGTAAAGCATGCGAGAGAGAAAAACATAACGATGACATCCTTTGAAGATCTCCACATTCCAAGAATTCCCTTCAAGTTTAGCAGGAAACTAATAAAATACTGCAGGGCTTGGATATAAAAACAAGACTACACAACATGGAATGACAACCCATGAGTTGTGACCGTGCATGTGAACAGTGATAGAAGAGTATGAAATCTATATATAAATCTCCAAATGCTAAAAGAATTTGCAGAGATGGCTTACAACAACTAAGTTATGCATCTTGCTGACATGAACTCATAAGGTTTAGCATCAAACCGAGAGCCCTCTTGTGCCATTCATGTCATGGTTGTATTATAAAAAAAGCATCTTAACAAGGAAAACACGTTGCAAGCATATTAAAAAGCTATACTACAATGATGGTAATAGGATCAAGAATAAATATGAGCTATATCAGCTACAAGTTCACATCATACGGGTGCAGAGTGGAGAAAATGCTCTCTGATTATTCCGCTAAAAAGGTCCCACCACGATTGAAGCAACCTATTCGGCTTGATAGCACCCTTATGTGATCCTTCAGTAATGTGTAGTGCCACATAACTATACATTCGAATCAAAACAACAGAGTAATCAATTTCTAAATATTTCCTGCAGAACATGGATAAATCTTCCATCCTTCTTCTTGAGGTAAGATTATGAGTCTTATCGATGGAATGTCAAGCGTGATACTGAATACCAAAGTTGGCACATGACACGCCATTTGAAAATGGAAAAGAAATCTCACCATGCCAATCAAGAGGCAAACCGAACCAAGAGAATATTCAGATTATCTCATAAGCTTGGGGACTCCTCATCGTTGCTACTTTCAGTTCTTGATCTCATGGCGCAACCCACGGCCGATGCGGACGGACCAGGATAGAGTTCATATTGTCCAACACAAGACAAATGTTCGACTGTATAGCTACTGTGTTGTGCAAATTTCTCACAACAAACAGCACCAATGAAGGGTTACACTTATGAGAGAAGACAAATAATTAGCTAAAGGATGCAAGCAAAACTTTCGTATTCTGCTATTGGCTTTGCATACATGATAATCCTGAAGTATGTTTCGGTTGTTCCTAAAAATAAACAATCCACCACACTAAACCAAGCGGTAAGACTTGCTTCTGAAAAGAACATGCATTGACATTGAACAAACACTGAGTAATGGAGAAATATATACTCCCTCCGTCTAGAAATAACTGACTTGGGTTCTGGACCGAGGGAGTAATAAGTATGGAAGGAGACAAAATCATTTAGTGAATACAATCGCATCAATTTGAGGCTGGAAAGTGGGTGGTATGTATATTCTTCAACTGCATAATCTGAAACAAACTCAGAAGTCCTGTTAGATGTCTCATTCTGGGCAGCAGCTTAATGGAGACAAGAATTGACCGTAGCCTGCCATGAAGACAATTCATGGAAAATATGACGAACCAATCAATCGCATGCTTGGTGGGAGGAAAAAATGATGAAAAAATCAAGCGTTGCGGATGCGCGTGAATCGCCTCTTCCCTGCCTAGGCGTGGCCATGGTGGATGCAGGTGTTGTTGGTGGCCTAGTAGACGAAGTTCGGCTCGACGGCAAAATCGATGAGGGAGATGGCGCCCACCGTCCCACGGAGGAGCAGAAGCGGCGGCGACGCGGAGGCGAGTACGGGACCCGAGAAGAGCCTGTCCCAACATCGAGCTCCATCGATCCATGGAAGATGGCGATTCTGTTGTTGCCCTGCCGGCTGCCAACGCCGCCGGAAGAGGTACTCGAGTACTTGACCCTGATCCACCTATTGACGGGTTCGACTGTCGCCACATCAGTTGGCCCAAGTTTATGAACCTAATACTCGCAGCGCCACCACCGAGGTCCTGTAGCGACCCAATGTCCTGTTCATGGTGGGGGCCTCATCTCCCTCATGGCAGGTTGCGAGGGCCACCACCGAGGAAATACGTGCTAGCTATCGCCCCCTCCAATTCCCCTGCCTCACCAACCTCTTTATCCGGGGAGAACTCCGTTTTTCCGCCCTTAGCCCGACACATCGAGTCTTGATCTGGAGTCTCCCGTCGGTTGACCCTGGGGATCTTCAAGGATGGAGGCCCCGATGAGCCGTGTGGCGGTGCATGACATCGTAAATATATCTATAATTTTTGATGTTCCATACTTGTTTAGTATCAACTTTGCTATGTTTGGTCTACTCTTTGAGATATTTTCATACGCTTTCCGGAACTAACCTATTGACAAGATGCCGCAGTGCCAGTTGCCTGTTTTCTGCTGTTTTTGGTTTCAGAAAACCTAGTAAGAAAATATTCTCGGAATTGGACCGGACAAAATCCAAAGTCAATATTTTACCGGAGCAAAGACAGAGTCAAAAGGGCAGCCAAAGGGGAGCCACGAGGTGGCCACACCCTAGGGCGGTGCGGCCTAGGGGGTGATGACCCACAAGTGTAGGGCATCGCAACAGTCTTCGCGGGTAGTATTACCCAATTTATTGATTCGACACAAGGGGAGTCAAAGAATACTTGCAAGCCTTAACAACTGAGTTGTCAATTCAGCTGCACCTGAAAATAGTTCTTGCTCACAAAATTTTATCAGTAGCAACAGTTTGGTAGTAGCAACAGCAAAGAAAAAGCAACAGTGAAATAAGAGCAATAGTAACGATGTGATAACGATTGGGATTCGTCACGGTAGGCATAGGGATGGATGGACGGGCGTTGCATGGACAAGTCTAAACATGTAACTTTAAGATCTAGGGCATTGCAGATAAATAATAATAAGCATCCAAGTACTAAACAATCCTAGGCATGTGCTCCAAATATAGTCATACATGCTCGCAATGAGGACTTGCACAACATCTTCTGTCCAGCTAGCCCGTGATAGCGGGGCCTCTAGGGAACTACTGACAATTAAGGTGCTCCTTTTAATAGAGCACCGAAGCAACGCATTAACACTTCATGAACACATGTGATCCTCATACCATAGTCATCCCCTCCGGTTGTCCCAATTATTGTCACTTTTGGGGCCTTTATAGATTCGGACAATGATATGTGTACACAACTTGCAGATAAGATCACAAACAATACTATCATAATTATTCAATAATAAGTTCAGATCTGAGATCATGACACTCGGGTCCTAGTGACAAGCATTAAGCACAACAAGTTGCAACAAAGTCAAATAGCACTAATAGAGACACTAGACACTATCCCTAACAGATCTTATTCAATTACATGATAGAACTCATCCAATCCCTACCACCCCCAAGCCTATAGCGGGGGATTACTCACTCATGGATGAGGGAAATATCGGTGGTTGATGGAGATGCGTTGGTGATGACGATGGCGATGATCCTCTCCAAATTCCACGTCCCGGCAGGGTGGCCGAACGGAGTTTCTGGATCTGAATCTTGGTTTCTAGTGGCGGCGGAGTGGAACTCTTTCTGGAAACCTCGAACCCCCCTCGGTTTTTAGGTAGAAAGGCAACTTATAGGCGCAGAGGGAGGCCGAGAGGGTGCCTAGGGTGGCTGCACCCCCCAGGCGCGTCAAGTGGTGGGCCCGTGCCTGGCATGGGTGTGGGTCCCCCAGGATCCTTCTCCGTCTCGTCTTCTGGCTCCGTGGATCTTCCGGTGAAATATAATTTTTGGCATATTTTCCGGGATTTTCCCTGATAGTTCATTTTCTGCACAAAAACAAGACACCAAGGTAATTCTGTTGAAAACAGCGTCAGTCCGTGTTAGTTGTATCCAAATCACAAAAGTTTAGAGGAGAAACAATAGCAAAAGTGTTTGGGAAAGTAGATACGTTTTGGACGTATCAACTCCCCCCAAGCTTACCTTATTGCTTGTCCTCAAGCAATTCAATTGAAAATTGAGTGCGATAAAAGAACTTTCACGAACACATTTGCTTCATATGATGTATATATTCTCAGCACAGGAGTAGATGCTTAAACTATTTATAATAAAGAGTATGCAACTAAGTCTACTCAATAGTCATTGCATGCTATGAAGAGAAACCAACTCAATAATAATAAGTAGCATGCAACATAAACATAAGCAACATTGCAATGCTCATAATAAGGTATGATAGAGTGGTATCTCACTTGCCTTTGTTTGTAGAGCACAATATAAATGCCAAGGCACCTCTGAAGTTCAAGTGAAGACTAGAGGTAAAAATATCAGAGATACAAGCATCAAAGTCATGACATAATTAACCATGTTTTGGAACAAACACAAGAATGACAACTATGCTCTCAACAAGGTGCTCATATAATAAGTGGTGACTCAACAAGGGAGTGAAAACGATTTGAAAAGTTTGAAAGGCTTCCAAATGCTGAAAGGAAGGTACTCATTAGCTTTGACTCTCATTGCCCCTATCATAGGCATCTTCATGTGGTTAAGGTGAAAGTGAGGTCCAATTTGAGTTATATGCTTGACAGACCATAGACTGGAAATCCCATGTCCCTTGAGTATGAGGGCCGCTCCGCATGCTACTCAACTTTGGTTACCTGTAAGTTCTTGTCATTGTAAATACATGCATATCATAGAGAACCGTCAACGGGGTACCCCTTACACATGATACAGGAGCTATCCCGTGATCAAAATAACAAGGCAAGCAGACAATGAGCATCTCAGCGATCTTTTTATTTACTATGTGTATAGCTTTTTATTGAGGATGCTTCATAAATGCTCATTGTGGTGATGCTGCAAGTTTCCACCATGATTAGGCATGGCTTAGGCTAGCGACCCAGGCGTTTCTCTAACATAATGTATAGACTCCATGAACTCACAAGCTCCCATTTTATTTCACATCGTCGACATCCGCAAACAAGAGAGCAAGGTATCAACTGGATAGGATATCCAAAATGTGTTGAAAGCGTTCCCCGTGACAACACGGTTCTGCTGACTCCCAGCATATAATTTGCAAGCATATAACTTTCATGGACACGTCACAATGGTTCAAGATTATTAAGCGCAAGGGATAAAGTGTGCCATCAAGTTCGTGAGAGATTTACTAACTAACTTTCTCAAAACAGACAAACATTTTATTTTGGAAGAAAACACGGCATATAGAATATGCACTGAAGTAGCAAATGATGCCAATAGGTAGGTATGGTGGACACAACTAGCAATATTGGTTTTGGGGAGTTGGAAGCACAGGTAGAGCACATACTCAGTGCAAGTGAACGCTAGCAATAGAGAGGGAGCGACAAACAAGAGAGCAATAGCTGTCATAATCATGCTTGCGATAAAACCGGACTAATTATGGCATGAAAGTGATACAAGAACTCTGAGGCAAAATAAATCATCGAGACTTACTGACTATTGATTAGTCATATGCATGCGTGAGAATGTGCCAAGTCGATTCACATGAACAGTCAGAGGAGGATACCACGATATCATACCAAAATATGAATAAAACAATGCAAGCAAACATTCATATGACAAGCTACAAACTATTAGCAAGCTGGAGCTAATCATAGAGAAGCAAGAACTACTAAGCATCCATAATGACATACACCTTACACAAACAGTCTAAGCATGCTCACAATGATGAGTATATGTACAAAAATGAAACAAATAGAGTTTGTTACCAGCCTCTTACCACACCTCAAATTGTCTTAATATTCATTATTGCCCTTCACTTGTGTGACTTTAATAATAACATGAAACCAAACTCCATTGAGGATGGCTGAAACCTGCAAAGAACTCACAAAACCAGAGAAGAACAACAAATATTTTTGGTGTTTTCGATTTTTTAAAGAAATCAAACAAAGCAAAACCAAACAAAGAAAAAGGCAAACCAAACAAGAAGCAAACAAAGAAAAACAAACAAAGAAAAATCTTTTTGGAATTTTCTTTTAAGGAAAACCAAAGCAAAGAAACAAACCAAGAAAAAAACAAAAATATTTTTTGTATTTTTGTGTTTTTTTGAGAAAGAAGCAACAAGAACCAAAAAGAAAGCAAAACAATGGATATACAAAGAACCAACCGAACATGATATATAGATGAGTGTGATGTCGGTATACCTCCCCCCAAGCTTAGGCTTTTGGCCTAAGTGGGGCTCAATCCCATGGTGTCCAAGAGGATGAACCTCCGTAGTATGTCGAGGAAGATCCCTCGTCCTGGTACGATATCGAGCCCTCCCCTGTGTAATACGCAGGGGGATCGTATGATGGTGCTTCCTCCTGATAGTGCCAGTGGAAGTTAAGAGAGCGCAGCTTGTCATCCATCTCCGCCTTCGAGCGTGACCAAGGTCCCTAAGAAATACTGAACAAAGTGGTTTGGGGTAGAGGGATCTCTCTCTCTCTTCCCCGTCAATAAACAACATTCTATAAACCAAGTTCTCAAGAGTAGAGCTAGTGGTGACAAAATTGTGTGCCTTCAAGGCAGCAAGATCAAGCCTCTGAGGAGCCAAAACTGTATCATGTGGATCAACAGTAATGTTCAAGGCAGCAGCAACACGACTAGCAATAATTCCCCCATAAATAGGTCCTTAGCAACTAAGCGTGAGCAATGAGAGAACCAAGATTATACTTATCCTCATTGTTGAGCGCAACAGCTAAGAAGGCCAATTGATAGTTGGAAATATTACTAGTGTTCTCCCTACCAAGAACACTGGTGGCAATATAATAGGCAAAGTACCTGAGGGCTGGGAGTTGAATATTCTTTATCTTCCCTCGCTGAGCTCTGCGGTCATCATCATTGGTTATTCCTCGGTAAAGCTCCAACAAATCAGTGGGAAGAGCTAGAATCTTCTTCGATGACCTAGCTGTACCAAGTCCCAGGGCCTTGCAAAATTGCTTCAAAGTCATAGAATGAGCCCTGCCATAAATTTTGAAAGACACAGTAGGCTTGAACACGCTGTTAGTAAAAGAAAAAGTTTCCACAAATTTTTTAGTGAGCAAAGCATATTGTGCGCTCTCATCCTGCATGTAACTTGTTAGTCCAAATTTCAACCAAAGTCATAAAATCATTAAGAATCCCAGCAGCCCACAAGAAAGTTTGGCAAGGAAAGGTGGAGGGGTGTGCATCCCCTTCATCTCCCTCGTCACCAAATTGCGGAGTAATGAGATCCTCATTGTATGAGGGTCTAGTACTGGTGGATGACCTTGGAAGCCTCGCCCTTCTAGGTGCATCACTCTCAAATATTTCACCAAATGTATGGTTGTCCATGACCTTTCTTTAATTCTGAAATTTGTAGACAAACATCAAACCAAGTGATTTCTAAGTTGATAAATGATGAGCAACTACTATAGGAACTTGCTAAAGGACTACACATGCATCAAAATAAAGTTTCTAAGCATAGAACAAGCATGCAAGCTCAAACTACCTGTCACCTATAGCAGCAAAATACTCAAGATACAATCTACCAATCACAAATCTAATTGGACAAGTGGAGGAGGCACATACCAAGGAACAATTTCTCCAAAATCAGCACTTGAGGTGGGATGAGCAAGGAGATCGAAAATCGCGAGCAAGAACAACAAGAACTCGAGCTTGAGCAAGTTTTCCGGTGTTTTCGGGAGAGAGAAAGAAGGTGGCTTTGAGGAGGTAGCTGAGGGCCCAGTGGGCCAAACCCCCCTAGGCGCCACCCCCTGGTAGGCCGTGCCTACCATGGGTGTGGTGGCCTAGGGTGGCCCCCTGGGTCACTTCATGTGTCTCTCTGCCCCTTTTTTCGAGGAAAAATTTATTTTGAATTTTCTGTGATTTTTTGGGAAACTTTATTTTTGGCCAATTTTCAGGGTATGAAAAATGATTTTCTCGCAGAAACAGTTTTTTCAGAAGAATCAAAAGCAAACCAAAAGCCAAACTACAGCAACTCTAAGAAACTCTAACAAGCAAACAACTAGAAAAACTAATGCTAAAGCAAAGACTAGGAAGGAGAAAAGTAGAAGGAAGCAAGAATAACCACAGTGGAAACATTATTTTGTTCATTAAAATCCTTTTGTTAACAAGGTTGATCAAGTCTTGTTACCAAAAAAATCTTATATGAAACAAAACTTTGCATTCCACAAGGTGATTATGTTACCTCATACTTGATAGCAATGGTCCCAATCATAATAGTTTCAAATTTTTCTTGTGGAATGGGACAATATATTTCCCCAACCTTGATGCTCTCAATATTTTCAATGGAATTCAGGCAAAAGCTTTTAGCAACCTTCTTGGGGAAATCGACAGTATGCTCTTTTTCATTAATATTGAATGTTACTTTTCCTTGATTACAATAAATGACAGCACCTGCAGTATTAAGAAAAGGTCGCCCAAGAATAATAGACATATTATCATCTTCAGGCATTTCAAGCACAACGAAATCAGTTAAAACCATGCAATTATGAGCAACTTGAACAGAAACATCCTCACATATACCAACAGGAATAGTAGTTGACTTATCAGCCATTTACAAAGATATATCAGTTGGTATCAACTTTTCTAGCTGGAGTCTCTTATAGAGAGAAAAAGGCATAACACTAACTCCAGCTTCCAAGTCACATAAAGAAGTTCTAACATAATTATTCTTAATGGAGCAAGGAATAGTTGGTATACCTGGATCGCCAAGTTTCTTTGGAACCTTACCATTGAAGGAGTAATTAGCAAGCAAAGTAGAAATCACATCATGAATCTTCCTTTTATCAATATCCTTCATATACTTTGAAGAAGGAGGCAACTTAATAGCATCAGTCAAAGGAATTTGCAAGAATAAAGGCTTCATCCACTCGCAAAACTTGTAGTAGTGTTCTTCCTCCTTTGACTTGTGTTTCTTACCTGGAAAAGGCATAGGTTTCTGCACCCAAGGTTCTCTCTCTTTACCATGTGTATTGGCAATAAAATCTTCCTTTGTGTACCTAGTGTTCTTAGTGTGCTTCTCAGGTTCTTCCTCACCTTCCTACTTATCAGGAGACTCATTTTTATCATTACCACTCTCAGTTTTAGCATCAGAGACAGATATACTATTAGGATCTACAGCAGGTTCAAGGGGTTCCTCAACTATCTTATGTTTCTTTTTCTTTCTCTTACGAGGACTACCACTATTCTCACCTTGTTGAGAATCCTGCTCAATTCTTTTAGAGTGTCCTTCAGGATATAAAGGATCTTGAGTAGCTATACCACTCCTAGTTCTAATTCCATAAGCATGTTTATCTCCTGAAGCATTAACTAGCATATCCTTTTGTACCTTAGCAAGTTGATCAAGTTGAGTTTCAACCATTTGAAAGTGTTTACAAATCATTTTAATATCATTAGAAGTTCTTTCCACAATATCTTTCAACTCATGGATAGCTCTAGAGTTTTCCAACAAACAATTCTGAACTTGTTTATTAAAATACCCTTGTTTAACAATAAATGTGTCAAGTTCCTCTAAACATTGATCAGGAGTCTTACCATAAGGAATATCACCTTCATCAAAGTGTTGGAGAGAGTGTAACTCAATAGTAGATGAGTGGGGAATTGCCTTACATAATTTTTCTATAGGAGGTAGATTCTTCACATCTTCAGCTCTAATACCTTTCTCCTTTAGACACTTCTTAGCTTCCTTCATCACTTCATCATTTAATGAAATAACTCCCCTCTTCTTTGTTGTTGGTGTTGGAACTGGTTCAGGCATAACTGGTTCAGGAGTAATAGGCTCAGGTGCATTCAGCTCACTTGAAGTCCAATCATCATAATTCTTGCTTATCTTAGCCATTAATTCTTTAGCATCTGTAGGAGTTCTTTTCCTGAAAACATAATCAGCAAAGCTATCTAGGTAGGTCCTAGAATCATTAGTTAGTACATTATAATAAATATCAAGAAGCTCATTCTTAGGTAATGGACATCCAGGATGTGCATGAATCAAGGCATAGAACCTTGTCCACGACTCAGGCAATTTCTCTTCTTCTCCCTGTTTAAAATCAAAAGTCTCTCGCAGCGACATGTCTAGCACTGGGAGGAAAATATTTCTGGAAGAAAGAAGCAATCAAGTAATCAGGGCTATCAATGGAACCAGGAGGTAATCTATTAAACCAAGTCCTAGCTTCTCCTTTTAGTGAAAAAGGGAAGATCTTAGTAACAAAGTACTTGCGCATCTTAAAATCATCAGAGAATAAAGCACTCATAGTATAAAGCTCATTCATATGAGCCACAACACTCTCATTTTCAGTCCCACAAAAAGGTTCTTTCTCAACAATATCTAAATAAGATAAATCAAGAGAGAAATCATAATCTTTATCTTTAGTATCTATGGGAGAGGTGGCAAACTTAGGATTAGAGGACAACTTAGGCATAATAATACGTCTAGCAAGGAGACTCTTAATAGCACTAGTACCATGTGTATTTCGACACTCTTCAACAATATCATTAGTGAACTCAATGTAACCATCATTAATATCATAACTCTCACTAGACTCAGGTGAGCTAACAGGTGTAATAGTGTCTTCACTAGGAGTTTTGGTATTTCCTAGACTCGCCATAGTAGCATCTAGAAAAGGACCTAATGAACCACTCGCATCAAGAACAGTATAAGTAACATCATGAGTATCAAAAGCAGTTTCAGATTCAGCAGTAGTAGCAGTGTGTGTAGCATGAGTATGTGGTGGTGGTGTGATAAGCTTACTTATAAAAGACGGTGAATCCAGAGCAGCAGAGGTGTTTAGGACTGTACCTCTTCTTGTAGTGGATGGTAAAATAGTGAACTTCCCATCACGAGACTTCCCCGTGATGAAAGGTGTAGCAGTGAACAATAATAGATCCAAGTAAACTTACAAATAAAGCTATGATCCCCGGCAACGGCGCCAGAAAATAGTCTTGATGATCCATAAGTGTAGGGGATCGCAACAGTCTTCGCGGGTAGTATTACCCAATTTATTGATTCGTCACAAGGGGAGCCAAAGAATACTTGCAAACCTTAACAACTGAGTTGTAAATTCAGCTTCACCTGGAAATAGTTCTTGCTCATAGAAGTTTATCAGTAGCAACAGTTTGGTAGTAGCAACAGCAAAGCAACAATAGTGAAACAAAAACAATAGTAACAGTAACGGTAATAGTGGGATTCGAGTGCGGTAGGCATAGGTATGGATGGACGGGCGTTGCATGGACAAGTCTAAACATGTAACTTCAAGATCTAGGGCATTGCAGATAAATAATAACAAGCATCCAAGTACTAAACAATCCTAGGCATGTGCTCCAAATATAGTCATACATGCTTGCAATGAGAACTTGCACAACATCTTCATCCGGCCCGGCCCGTGGCAATGCCTCTAGGGAACTACTGGCAATTAAGGTTCTCCTTTTAATAGAGCACTAGAGCAAAGCATTAACACTCCATGAACACATGTGATCCTCACACCATAGCCATTCCCTCCGGTTGTCCCAATTATTGTCACTTTGGGGCCTTTGGATCCGGACAATGATATGTGTACACAACTTGCAGATAAGATCACAAACAATACTATCAAAATGATTCAATAATAAGTTCAGATCTGAGATCATGGCACTCGGGCCCTAGTGACAAGCATTAAACACTACAAGTTGCAACAAAGTCAAATAGCACTAATAGAGACACTAGGCACTATGCCCTAACAGATCTTATTCGATTACAGGATAGAACTCATCAAATCCCTACCATCCCCAAGCCTACAACGAGGGATTACTCACTCATGGATGAGGGAAACATCGGTGGTTGATGGATATGTGTTGGTGATGACGATGGCGATGATACTCTCCAAATTGCCCGTCCCGGCAGGGTGCCAGAATGGAGTTTCTGGATCTGAATCTTGGTTTCTGGTGGCGCCGGCTGAGCGGAACTCTTTCTGGAAAACTATCGAACCCTCCTCGGTTTTTTGGTCGAAAGGCAACTTATAGGCGTAGAGGGAGGCCGAGGGGGTGCCTGGGGTGCACCCCCTCCCAGCGCGATGGTGGGCCCGTGACTGGCATCGGTGTGGGCCCCCCAGGCTCCTTCTCCGTCTCGTCTTCTGGCTCCGTGGATCTTCCGATGAAGTATAATTTTTGGCATATTTTCCGAGATTTTTCCTGATAGTTCATTTTCCACACAAAAACAAGACACTAAGGTAATTATGCTGAAAACTGCGTCAGTCCGTGTTAGTTGTATCCAAATCACACACGTTTAGAGAAGAAACAATAGCAAAGTGTTTGAGAAAGTAGATACATTTTGGACGTATCAGGGGTACACCCATCAACCTTGCCCCTTCGCCTGTAAAAATCTCCCGATGCAGAAACCCTAAGGACCCGATCAAATCTCCACGAAATAGTCCGTAGCCGCCGCCACCATCGTCCCTAGATCGGGGGGATCTGAAGCTCTTCCCGGCACCCTGTCGGAGGGGAGAGATCATCATCCAGGAGGCCTTCTTTATCACCATTCCAGCCTCCGGAGTGATGCGTGAGTAGTTCACCCTTGGATTATTGGTCCATACAGTAGCTAGATGATTGTTTCTCCTCCTTTGTGCTACCATGTTTAGATCTTGTGAGCTCCGTTCATGATCAAGATCATCTATTTGTAATCATACATGTTGTGTTTGCGGGGATCCGATGGATATTGAGATACTATGTTGATACGCCCAATTTGCATCACCATTCTATATCATAATTTACCTCTATTCATTGATATTTGTCTTATTATGAGGTCTTACTTATGGCTTTTTCATCTGTTTATGCATGTTGGATGATTCTTGGAGGATGGACTGCCGGAGTCTGGATTCTGATGGAAAAGAAGGCGTTTTGGTGCAATTTCGCAAAGATCAGAAAAATACCAGAAAAATATGGGAACATATTATTTCTCTAGAAGAATGAAGGATCCAGAAGGAGGGACGAAGAAGGGCCTCAGGGGGCTCACACCCCGTAGGTGCGGGCCCACCGAACCTCGCGCCTAGGACAGGTGTGGCCCACCTGCCCGGCCTCCGACTCCGCCCCTTCGCCTATATCTTCCCTACGGAACCCTAAGCCTCGGGGGGAGACCACAGATAGATTTCCGCCGCTTCTAGGGGGTAGAAAACACTGAGAGAGAAAGATCTCTCCGGCAGACAGATTTCTGCTAGGGGAATTCCTTCCTGGAGAGGGGAGACCGTCACCATCAACACCGTCATCAAGCTAGGCTTCATCGGGATCATCATCATCATCCACACCATCATCTCCACCAGCACCATCATCACCACTCCGTCCCGCTGTAACAATTGTGTTGGATATTCCTTTAGTTCATTAGGGGAAACTTTCCCGGTGTTGATTACTATTGTAGTTGATGCTTGTGAGTGGAACCATTGGATTATTGTTTATGTTCAGATTGTTATCCATTACCATATCATCTTTGATCTTGATCCATATGATGTCTTGTGAGTAGTTCGTTTAGTTCTTGAGGACATGGGAGAAGTCATGTTGTTAGTAGTGAATCTGAGATGAGTTATTATTCAATGGTTTAGTATTTAAGTTGTGGTGCTATTCTTCTAGTGGTGTCATGTGAACGTCGACTACATGGCACTTCACCATTTATGGGCCTAGGGGGATGCATTGTGTATTTGGCTACTAATTGTAGGGTTGCCAGAGTGACAGAAACCTGAACCCCCGTTAGGACACCTTTGCACAAGGGAGCATATGATCTCAGAGTTTAAGGTTGTGTTTAGATTTATATCTTAATTACTTTCCTGTAGTTATAGATGTTTGCAGGGGGTTTAATCACAAGTATGTATTAGTCCAAGTACGGTCGGTACATTAGCACAGGTTCACCCACACAACACTTACAACACCAGAGAAGAGTACTCAGCTATTTGAAGCGAAAGCACTTGACAGAATTCCCATGTGTCCTCGAGAACGTTTGGTCCTTATAAGTATTTCCACCAGCTTGTCCTTTGCTAAGAAAGGATTGGGCCACTTGCTCCGTTTGTTCGTTACCTTTGTTACTTTCTCCTTGTTTTGTTGTCTTGTCAGAAAACCACTAAAAACCGTTTGCTAAGTATTCACAAGGATTTCCTGCTCCATACCACTGTTCAGCACCTTCTTGTGGGTCATCATATGTTAGATTGATTATTGATTCTATCATGTCTATGTTATTTGTGATCTTGCATGCTCTCCGTTGTTAGTAGCTATCTTGGCCAAGTAGATGCTTGCAACTCCAGGAGGGAGTATTTATGCTCGATAGTAGGTTCATGCCTCTAGTAATCCGGGAAAGTGACAGAAATATCTAAGGTTGTAGATGTGATGTTGCTACAAGGGAGAAAAGCTTGTTGGCTATGCTGAGTTAATGTAGGAGCGCTTCGTTGGGAACCCCAAGAGCAAGGTGTGAAGTAGCACAGCAGTAAGTTTTCCCTCAGTAAGAAACCGAGGTTATCGAACCAGTAGGAGGAAGGAAACGCCACACAGGTGTTGCAAGCAACGTGGAGACCTACACAACACAAACTCAAGATTTTGCCCCAATGAATCAGTGAGGTTGTCAAGCTCATCGGTTTGCTGTAAAAAGGATTAAACATATGGTGTGGAAGGTAATGGTTTGCAGCAAGTAAACAAGTAATAGTGGAATATGTATCAATGGTAAAGATTGGAACGGGGTCCATAGTTCACTAGAGGTGATCTCCTTAAATAAAAACATGGCATGAAGGGTAAACAAATTACAGCGGGGCAATTGACAGGAACTAAGAAAGGCATAACAATGCAATTTGTCGTGGTATTGCTGACGAGTACGCCATGGAGGGGTCCTCACAGTGCATGTTTAGAGACGTGGGGGAAGGCGGACGGTTGACGGGTACGAGGTAACACAGCTTACCCAGGTTCAGATACCACAACGGTGGACGAATCCTACTCCTGCTATAAATCACTATAATGGCAATACGCCGAGTTACAGAGATAGGTTCGATGTGCGAGGTGACTAGAAAGTCTAAGTTATCGTGCCCTAAAGGCTCCCATAGGCCCGACTTATATAGTCGCCAGGTCCTAGGGTTACAGGGAAAAGTCCTAGCCGGACAGGTTATAGAATCCTACACTTTCTATTACTAGTCTAGCGTGTCTTGCACTCCAAGGCTCCGAGTACGTCGGTGACTCCTTCGTAGCCTTCCTTTATCCGGCATGGGCCTCCCTTCTGGATCCATCTAACTGGCCGCCCAACAGGCCATGGGCCATGCTACCAACTGTGGGCCACTCGGGTTATCCGGATAAGAGACATGCTATGAGGATACCCATATAGCATATCCCCAACAGTGGCCCCCGGAGAACTCCGAGATCTTGCGCCGTCTTGCCTCTTTCATGTTGAATGCTCCGTCTAGATAGATGTCAGCAAATCGTTAAGCAATATCTTTTAGTCCTCCCAAAGAACCCTGCAAGGCTTTCTCCGTCTTCATTTTGTAAGTCGGAGAATTGCTGAATCTTCTATCGTACTCTTCCGTAGCCGGATTGGATCCGTCTATGCCGGAATCTTCCGATGTGACGGCTCATCTGCCTATGACAGCTAGGGCGATGTAGACATAGGTCAGCAACGCCTCGTAACTTAGACATGCAGAGAATGCAATCATGTCTGTTTTTCCCGCGCGAGAGATACGAACCGTTGGTGGTGACGGTTGGTAACGTGGCGAAATTTCCACACACGTCGCCTACACGGCAACTGTTCGATCAAGCTGCACGAATCTTAATGCTGGAGGTTATAAATAGTAACTGCAGTGGAAATTTTACTTTTCACCTTATTCTCCTCTGCATCGTCTTCTTCCTCCAGCGAGCGCCTCCTCGAGCTCTCCGTGCAACGTGCGAAAAACCCTAGCTCCCCAATCTCTCCCAGTCACCACCGAACACACCCAATGGCTAGCAGCAACTCTTATCCCTCCATGGCGGCGTCAGGCGAAGCCGCGATGAAGCCGACGAGCTCCATCGTCGTTCCTCCAGAGGGCCTGGTTATCCCCAAGTCCGCGGTGGTCGAAGCTACCGGCGGCGACCATAATCCAGCGGCGCTGGAGCTGCTGGAGGAGGAGTATGACTCCCACAAGGGCGATTGGCGCGGTTCAGATATCACGGACCGCGATATCAAAGAAATGATCATCGAGGGCTACCTTCCTGTGACGGAGGGGCTCGCCTGGCGGGCGGTGCCGGCCGGCGAGGTCACACCTTCTCCCCAAGCCGGAGAAAAAGTGTACCTCAAAGCGCAACTGGTACACGGCGTCTCCCTGCCCATCTCCAACTTTTTCCTTGCTGTCCTGAATCATTATCGAGTACAGCCTCAGAACCTTTCCCCCAATAGCATCTTAGCGCTTAGCAATTACGCGGCGCTTTGTGAGGGTTATCTAGGGATTAGGCCTAGGCTAGATCTCTTCATCTATTTTTTCACCGTCAAGCATGAAGCCGGAGCCGGCAAGGACGAGCTCAGAAATTGTGGCACCATTAGTTTTAAGATCTGGCCTGGCCGGCGCTTCCCCGACATCGTTGGCCACGAGTCCTGCAAGAATAGGCAGCGGGCATACTTCTACGGCCCAGATATCCCTCTGGCTGGCCGAGAAGTCACGTACCCGGACTTCGTCGATGGAGCTGCCGCCGAAGCCTCGACATGGAGATCCTGTAGGGGTTCGTAGCATGGAAAACAAAATTTTCTATCGCATACAAACAAACAAGCCAAGATCTATCTACTAGATTGTAGCAACGAGTCGTTTGGAATAATTTACCCTCGAAGATTCCAAAGCGGTTAACGAGAGCAGATTCTCGTGGGTGATGTAGTCGTACTCTTCCTGATCTCAAGATCGTGTAGACGATCCTTCAGTATCACGTTAAAAGCGCGCAGCCGGTCACACGTTGTACTTGATGAAGACCTTCCTCTCCTTGTTCCAAAGCAGCGGAGGTTGTAGCACTCTCCTCGCGATTCCGCGACAACGGCGTGGTAGGAAGTAGAGGGAGATCCCACAGGCTTCGCCTTAAGCCGGTGCGGTATGGTGGAGCTTTATGAGAGAGGCTATTAGTGGTCTAGTAATTAGACACACCAATTAGAAGGCTCTAAACCAATTAGAAGGCTCTAAACCGCAGCTAAAGCAATTAGAAGCTCTAAACCAAAACGGCTCTAAACCGGAGATCTAGAGTAGAAAGTTATGTGTCTATGGAGGAGCCCTGCCCTTATATGGGAGGGTTCCTTGGCCAGGAGGGAGGGAGTCCCTCCCCAACTCGGCCTAGGGCTTGGGCGCCACCGAGGAGTCCAACTCCTCCTCCGAGGTTGGTTCCAACTCCTCTTGCTTGTTTCCCACGTTTCTTGTTTTGGCGTTTGACTTTCAAACCGGACATTTGACTTTTCTGTTTTAGGATTCAATTTAATCCTTTATTTGGGACAGCAAGAACACTTAGTACATGATGCAATCATTCAATGAGCAATGACACATTCATGCACCCTTCCCCGGTCTTGGGACAATCCGGAACCTTCTAGAACATTCCCGATGAAAACACGGAATCATTCCGAACTCGAAGCGGGACTTTCCTTATATGAATCTTATTCTCCGGACCATTCCGGATCACCTCGTGATATCCGGATCCCATCGAGACTCCGGAACAACATTCGGTCTCTTTCTCATAATACCATAACTACTCAAACAACGTCGAATCCTTAAGTGTCTCCCTACGGTTCGTGAATTATGCGGACATGATCGAGACACTTCTCCGAACAATAACCAATAGAGGAATCGAAATATGGCTCCCACATATTTCTACGATTACTTTGCGATCGAATGAACCACTTACATATGATACCAATTTCCCTTTGTCTCACGATATGTTACTTATCCGAGGTTATGATCGTCGGTATCTCTGCATACCTAGTTCAACCTCGTTACTGATAAGTACTCTTTTCTCGTTCCCGTGATATGTGATCCCTTGTGACCAAGTCACATGCTTGCAAGCTAATTGGATGACATTTCACCGAGAGGGCCCAGAGTATATCTATCCGTCATGAGGATGGACAAATCCCACTCTTGATCCATGTGTTTCAACCAATACTTTCCGAACACTTAATGCCACCTTTATAGCCACCCAGTTACGGTGTGGTGTTTGATGTCATCAAAGCATCCATCCGGTAAAGGTGATATGCATGATCTCATGGTCGAAGGAATTAGGTTACTATGTATCAGAAAGCATATAGCAATTGAACTATTGAAATGACTTGATCTTTATGCTACGCTTATCTATAGGAGTATGTCCACCGTATCATTCTCCTAATGATATGATCCTGTTGTTAATAACATCTCTATGTTCATGATCAGGAAACCATGATCATATATTAACCAACAAGCTAGTTTAACAAGAGGCTTTACTAGGGACTCTTATTTTAGTTTACAAATCACACAAGTATTAATGTTTCCGGTTAATACAATTTTAGCATGGTATGTAAACATTTATCATAAGTGTGAAGATATGATAATAACCACTTTATTATTGCCTCTTGGGCATATCTCCAACAGATCCCAGGCCTCCCTTCCCTCCGACATCGATGCTTCCCATGCTATAAGGCGGATAGAGTGGTTCGTAGAGACGGGTCTAACCGGATTGGACCTGGCCATGTGTTGGTTCATCAGGCGGATCCAACCTCTGCAGCACCGCTTGAAGCTGATGCACGAGTATTCCAACGATAGAAGGGATAGCCTCCGCATCTCCGAGGACAACTTCTCGAGCGACTCCGTCAAGCTCCGCCTCAAGGACATCGTCAAGGTGAAGGATAAGAAGCATGGCTTCACCATCACCTACGACATGTTCGTAGAGAGCAAGTGCCCAAAGGTAACTGTTTATTTTCCGTGTATGAAATATACTCCAGTTCTTCCGTCTAACCATTATCATCTCATCTAACACGGTGGTTCTTCACTTAACAGCTCAGCGACATAGATGAGGATAGCATGGCTCCTCAAATTTATGATCCAAAGATGAAGGAAGTCACCGTCGTGTCCGACGATGATGCTCCGTTGGCGCGAAAGCGGAAGAGCTCCACCTCTGACGCTGCCGACGGAGGCAAGAAGAAGACGGAGGGTGGAGCCTCCAAGAAGACTACCGCCGCCTTGGAGGAAGAGAAAAGAAAGGTTACATGGATACCCTTTGCTAAAGCACCCCCTCTTGAGTAAGATTCTTTCCCTCCGACATTGTCCATTGTTTGTCGTATTTCTGTACTTATACTTTTTGTGCGTTTCAGGAAGAAATCCACAAACAGTTTGAAGAAGGCCTCCAAGACTTTGGGGGCTTCTAGAAATATTAAGGATATGTTGCATCATGACGTTTCTCCCCATGCATCTCCCGCCATCGCCCCTGTCACTCCCATCGTCAAACCTGCATCCGCTCCGACAAGCTCTCAAGCTAAAGAAACATCTGGCTCTTCCGCCATGGAAGTGGACTTAGGTGCCTCCACCGAGCTAGCTGTTGTCGGTGATCAGGCGACGCAAGAAAGTGTTGCACACAAAATGGTTGAAGCTCCGGCTAAGGATGTCATCGGTAGCGGTAAGGCGATGGTGGAAGGTGGTACATCTGCCGAAGGCGGCATCTCCGCACCCAAGAAGATCATAGAGTTCCCGAAGATAGTCTATCCGCATTACGCCGGTAGCGCCGCTCGTTTACAGTGCGGCCGACGTATCCAACGTCTTGACCTTGAGGAGCTTCTCCGGCAAGCAGAAATCTTGCAAGGAAATAGTTTGTCCTTTGGCAAGTTGCTTGCTGAGAGTGCTACAAACATCAAGATCATTGCGCTTGTAAGTTTTATTTACCTTTTTGCTTTTCATATGAGTATCCCACTATAGCCCCCGAGGATTTAGACGGAAAACCATAGTTTTTTGCATATAAATGCTCTAAGAGTGACTAAGCTAGAAAACTTCTCACTGTAGCCCCCAAGCATATAGTTTGAATGAATTATTCCGACTAGATGCTTTCAGAGTAGGATACGCAGTGTTTATAAATTTCAATACTGTAGCCCCCAAGCCTCTAGTTGTAACTGAACTAGTTCCGACTAGATGCTTAAAGAGAATCTAGGCATATGACTGAGTTAAAAACTTTATACTGTAGCCCCCAAGCTTCTAATTGAAAACTGAATTAGTTCCGACTAGATGCTTAAAGAAAGACCAAGCATATTGTTGAGTTAAAAACTCTCGCTGTAGCCCCCAAGTTTCTAGGTGGAAATTTTCGGGCTAGATGCTCCAAGTAGACCAAACAACGTTTAACTTTTCTTCTTTCCACAGAATGAGAATGCTCGGAGGGGTGTCGCCAACGACAAGTACCATAAGATGCACGCGGACTTGGAAGCTGTAAAGGGTAAAATTGCCTTCTTGAAGGAACAGATCATCAAGAGCAAGCTTCTAAGTTTACTTTCTTTTTCATATTCCGACTTGGTGTTGTGTATTCTCTGAGTACTCATTGTGTACTTTTCTTTCTCTGACTTGTAGAAACCATTTCCAAGGCCAAGGATATTGTCGAGCAATCCAAGCACATTCAGCAGCTGGATAGCGAAAACAAGATCCTTAAGCAGGAGAGGAAGGACATGCTGAAGATGCATGAAGACTCGATGAAATCCCCTGCAAGACTCTGCCAGTGAGGAGATGAACCACTTGAAGGAGGAAATCGCGATCTTAAAAGATCAGAAGAAAGTTGTCGATGAGCAAAATCAACGCCATCATGAAGCGTACAAGATCCTCCGACAAGAACGGGACTCCATGGCGGAGATTATCCAGCAAGTTGAGATAAGCATCTTCAGTAAGTGATTCTCCATGTTTGATTTCTGTAAGGTGAATACTTTGAATTTTTGAACTCATGTGCTCCTTTGTCGGAAATTCGCAGCTCCTATGGGTTTAACCCGGTCGCCTCCTCCGCCAAAGGAATGCATGGTTATTGCCTGCAACTTTATCAACACCGCCATTAAGCAAGGCAAGGAGATAGATAAGCCCCTACAGATTAATATCAAGGCATCGGACTCTGTGGAGAAGTTCTCGGAGATCTTGCGCCGAGCCGCCGAGCGTATCGCAAGTTGGAAAGCTTCATGTGCACAGGCCGGTGCAAGGATGGCGTTGTCCATGGTCAAGGCACATTACGAAAATGCCGACATTGACACGGTAACCTCTGGTATCCTTGACGTAGATGACGAAGGCCAAAAGATAAACCACGCATCTATCTTGGCGTCACTCGCGGGTTATGACACCAGAGTCGCCGAGTTGGTCGACGTTAATGTCTTTGTGCCCATGAAAACCATCGATGGCGGCAACCAAAGCTCCTCTGAGTCCCTCAACACTGCCGACTTCAAGGAAGGTGACTCTCCTGTTGTCGATGATGCTGCTTCCAAGTCGCCTGCGCCAGAGGAATAAAAAACAATTTGTAATATTTGTTTCCTCTATAATGTGTATGCGGAAAACTATGTGTTAACTTAAGGCGGAAAACAATGGTTGTTAATTCCTGCTACTCAAGAACTTATTCCAGCATGTATATATTTTTTAAGCAAGTGCTGGCTTATCCATTACTTTGGTTTTTATGCTTGAATTTTCATGAGTCGGAAGACTCGTTGTCGGAACCATGTACTCAGGCGATGATGCCCAATGGAACTGTCAATAACCTAAGCACAAAATTACCGACAATAAGTGCCAAAAGTCACTACTCCAGAATCCACATAAAAACGACAAAGAACGTGTAGACCAGAAAATTTAAGCTAACACCCGTAGGCGGAATTTTCACAACTGCAATCAAAAAACTTGTGCATAAAGGTTTTATATGATCCAAAAATGAACACTAAAGGAGGTAAAAGACTCAGAAATATGAGTGAACCAGAGAGCTTTATTTCATTGATCATATAAGAGATACACAATAGATAAAAAATGCTAAGTGTAGAAAGGACGTTGTCGTGGGAATGGTCACGGCAGACGCTGCAATCGGCAGCGAGTAGTAGAACGAGGGGCAAGGGCGGCCAGCCATCTGCGGTGCGAGATGAGGGCAAAGACACAGGGTTTACCCAGGTTCGGCCCCCCGAAGGGTAAAGACCTACTCCTGCTAGATTGTATTAGGGAGATGTTACAATGGGCGAGCTCGGCGGCTAGGCAGCGAGTCGCTTAGGTGTATCAGGGAACGTGTCTCTACTCCCCCCATAGGGAGGTTTATATAGGCTCACCTTCCCTAGGGTTTACATATCCCAACCGATTCTGACTTTAGTAGTCGTTTAACCCAATCCGATGGACCTATCTACTACTTTGGGCCTTGACTTCGATCGCTCGGTACCTTGCTGGGCTTCAATCCTCTCGCCGTTCTGCAGCCCACTCAGCCACAGGGCCAATCGGAAGCGTCCGCGAGTATACCCCGTGGCGTATCCCCATCAGAGTCCCCGAGGCCGCCGATTGAGGCGTAAGTGGCCTGGCGAGGGAGTATACGGCTTGAGTAGGCATCCAATGAATCGTCGGGCTCTGTATGAAGAAGAAAATCCGGTGAACCAAGTCGCGTTTTAGGGCGAGTCGAGGCGAACGCGTCGTGGTGATTGACCTAGCGAAATAATGACTGGAGTTGGACCGTCGGTGTGGTCAAACTAGCCGTTGGGGTAATCAACGGTAACTTTTGGCGTAATCATCGCGCAGTAGCGGCCCCCGATTTGGCGGGCAACTCCCGCTATATAAGAGGAATGGTAGGCAATCGCAGAGCCAACGCCCACCACTTCTTCCGAAAAGGCGCATTTTCCTTCCTTTGCTCGATCCAATCGACCAAATCCTCCGATCTCCAACCAACCTCTCGCCATGGCCCTTTCCACCGAACCATGGGGCAGGTCCAAGTGCACAAGGGCGCACTGCTTCTCTTCGAGGAGGTCGGAATCCTGCGAGCCGGTTGTTGGCGTATCCTCAAGAGAAACGACCCCAAACCCGCGAGAGAGGAATTGTCTGCTTTCACCGGTCATCTCGGCGGGGCTAGGGTTTCCACGTCTTTGTTCTTCCGGCGTTTACCTACTACCGGATCCAGCCTTCAGATCTGGGTCCCAACAGCATTGAGCAGCTCGCCATCTTCGTGGCGTTCTGCGAGTGCTACTTGGGCTGCCGACCCTACTTTCCCTTGTGGCAGGATCTGTTCCATGGACGGATCAGCCGCGAGGAGGCGGCGACCCAATGCTAGCCGTCGGCCCGACGTTCCACTCAAGTCCAAGGCTTCTTTCTTCGATCGATGCTACCCGCCAAGGCAGCGGAAGAAGTCATGGTTCTACGTGGCCGAGGCGACCCGAGGACGAGGTGGCGATCCCGCGGTATTGCCAATCGTTCGAGCCACGCCATCTCCAAGTCGGCAGCTCGACGACCAGCGGATGGTCGTTGACGAGATGCTCCAGGCCATCCGTGGTCCGAAAAAGAAGGGCCTCAGACGATAAACTTGTACAATTGCTGGCTTGGCGACGGCTGCTCCACTCGCCCAACGCACTACATGTATCAAGACACGGGCGGGAGACTCGGCGAAGGCCTGCCTCGACGAGTGGAAGCTGGAGGATTATCTCGGCGTTGAAGAAGATCACCCGGTGATTGTACTGGATGCGCAGGTCGCGCCCTACACCGCGAAGCGTCCGGCTCCAACGGTAATTTCTTTACCTTGTTCGCAGTCGCAGCGTGTGCAGTCGCGGTAATTCTGATTCTGTTTTGTATTCATTGCAGCTATTCCAAGTGGTGGAAGTGTGGCTCCCACCTTCTGATGATGAGAGCCCGGGGCCATCCGCCCAGGACGTAGGTGACTCGCCACCCGCGAGGGGCAACGAGGGCGACGAGGTCGAGTCCGAAGAGGAAATCGCCCCGCTGGTCCGAAAAACCCGCGCAACGCCACAAATCGAAAGCGAAGCCTCGAGCGTCATGAGGACGACGACGAGCTCCCAGAAAACACCTCGTGCCGCCAGGCCACTCCTTCGAAGAAGAAGAAGAAGGAAAAGGAAGCGAGGGCCCCCCCGAAGAGGAAAACGAAGCCGTCAAGGATGGCCTCGCCGCCGCACTCGACGAGCAGCTCCGATGCTCCCAGCTCGGCCGGTGACGGCGCGCCCCCAGCGACAACCGCGCTAGACACGCCGACCGTGGAAGTGCCGCTGGCCTCGATGCCTCCGCCATTCGCGCCGGTCTCTGGGCTAGGGAAGGCTCCGGCTGCGGCGACTTCGCCTCGCAGGGAGGTTCCGAGTGTGGCGGTCTCGCCCCGCAAGGAGGCTCCGACATGGCGGCTCCACCGAGGAAGCCCCGAGGGTGTCCCAGGCGCCAGCCCTCAACGAAGAAGCCGTCCGTGTCTTGGGCACACGACGTCCTGGAACTGGGGCTCAGTCGCCAACTGGGCCCCGAACTGGAAAAACCGGCCGGCCTTCGTACAGGGCTACGTTTCATCCCAGTCGCCAAGTGAGTGCGTTCATCCTTCCCTACTTTTCATAACTATTTCGACTGTCGTTATTGATTCGATTGATATGCAGGACCGGAGTGAAAAAGATGGGCCACCCGACCGTGGCTCAGGTACCCTCCGCCGCTAGCGAGGAGGATTCTTCCCGTAAGAGGAAAGCGGACGAGGTCGCCGCCGCCTCAATGAGGGCAGCAAGAAGGCCAAGGGCGACGATTTCGTCACTGTCTCTGACGACACGGCGGTCGCACCGGCCGGACCCGCGGTGGAAGCAACCGCGTCTACGAAGGAGGGCGTTTCCTTGCCTAGACCGGAGGAAGCGACTTCCTTTGGAGAGGGTGCCTCGATCGCTACCTTCCCCCGCTTCGTGACCAAGGCGGCCACGGCGAGCGGGGCTGCGCCCCCGAGCCTCGCTCCAGGGACCGCCGATGCTGAAGTCGACCAGCGGCACACGCCGGCTGCTTGCGTCCGTGGGCGCAATACAACTCCATGGCATGCTTGGTGCAGCCATCCGGTACCTCCGGTCCCGAGGATCAGTCGGTCGGTGCTGCGGCTTGATTCTTATAATTTCTCGTTTTTTAGTTTCGCATCCAGTCCCCGAGTGCGCACGCGCTAAATTTTAGCGGGTGGGCACTTAGGAGTTTTCTTGATCGCCAGTCCCCGAGTGCGCACGCGCTAAATTTAGCGGGTGGGCACTTAGGAATTTCGTTTTTACTGACTTTTTTGATGATATGCAGGGTCTGCAGCTTGAGTCGGTGGACCGATTGGCCACGAAACAGCGTGCTGAGAAGGAGCTAGCCACCATCCAAGAGGCGAACAAAGAGCTTCAGTTGTTGCGAAGGCGAGGAAGCTTCGCCAGAGCTTGTCCTTTGGTGAGTTGGTGGTGGCGCGATGCGCTGCTGGTGTTGCAGCGGTCGCCGACCTCGGCGAATCGCGGAGGCGAGAAGAAGCAAGCTCGGACGGGCGAGCTAAGGCCGCCATTGCGCGGAGAGGACCGCAAGGTGTCGGAAGTCCTTATTGCCGGGCTTCAGGCGACCACACATCGCTTCGCTTCATCACGGGACTCGCCCGCCCGTTGCTTGGTGAGTGCATCTTCCCTTCGTTAGTTGTAGTTTTGTGGTGTCCGGTACTCATCATTGTCTCCTTCTCGCAGTCGCTATTGGTAGCCAAGAAGAAGCGAGCTCGCTTGACGCGAGGCGTAAGGCCATGCTCGTCGACTTCGGCGACGGTCGCCGGCGATGCATCCGCGCCTATCTTCAAGAAATATCGCCTGAGAGGTTATTCCCAGACCTTGTTGAGGTGTGGGAATATTTGGAGAAAGCGCCCGTCGTCGAGTTCATGACGCCGGCGTTTTGCGTGAGCGTCGACGATCGAGTCTCGGACTCGCCCACTTCGAAGATTTCGGCGCTGATGTGACTAGTGGGTATCCATCGCCGATCGCGTGGATCTGTCCGAGGTTCTCAAGTTGCGAGCGTCGCCAAGTACTCGAGCGTGTCCGGGCGATGGGCGATCTCCTTCCCTATCGAGACGGCCGTCGCGGCGAGCGACCCGAGCCGCATCGTGACTTCAAGGTCGAGCAGCCTTTCGCGGCGGCGATGGTGAATCGACGACGTATCCATCAAACCCGTACACCGTTCATCCGTAATCGCCGTGATCCTGGCGAGTCGTCATCCAAGCCTGCGAGTAGGGTAGTTTGCCTTTGAAGTGTTAGCGGCAGCTTCGCCATGCGGCATATTTTGTAACATAAGACAATGCGGTATGATTTGAATGGGACGTCGTATCCATTTTGCTCTTCGTTGTGTGATTTGATTGATTTTGAGCGAGTCCCCGCGCGTCCGCCTTTTTGTGGGGTTTACCTCGTACATGGTGTGTGTTGTTATCATGTGTTACATTGATTTGGTCGACTGCCCGAGCCGGAGAGCCCCGCAAAGCGACTCCTTGAGTTCTCAGACTTTACCGTTTTCCCGTACGCGGACGGGGTCGGGTGGCCGAGTCCCCGAGCGTGGTACTTGGTAGTTCTAGGCGCGACTCGAGGGTGGTTGAGGACTTAGCGCGTTGTCGTGAGCGCGTCACTCCGCCTGGCCCGGGGTCATCGCGTGGCGAAGTCCCGGCATGCTCTCTTACTTGGCGTTTCGACCGATCGCGACGAATCGGCATTCAGTCCCGGCGTGGTACTTAGCCGCTCGAGTCGCTAAGCCGAGGACGCGGAGGACCAAGGTCGCTGTGGAGCGAGGGCAGTTGTCTTGGCTCGTAAAGCCGTCGAGCTAAGCGACTCGATGGGGCTCCGGGTTGGCGTTTTTAAATGGGCGATGCAAGACTGAAGTGATTGATGCTCTTATACCGCACTACTTAGCCGTGCCGATCGCTGTACCAAGGTTGACTTCTGCATTTTAGCGTGCCATTGTTATTACGAAAAGGAGTGGCACAAGTCATGGAGAGTAGGCGCAATTTGCGGTAATGATTTCTTTTATTTCATAGCGATTGGAGAGTACATGTGTGGGGTTCTAGGAGTAGAACTTCCGAGGAGGTTTACATTCCATGGTCGCTGACATCGAGCTCGCCGTCCCGCGACGTCGATGAGGTAATAAGCGTCGCCGCGAGTGCACGCTACCGATAGCGAACTGCCCTCCACGGAGGAGAGCTTGTGCATGCTCTTCTTGTCTGGATGAGGCGTAACACCAGGTCGCCTTCTGGAAGGTCGGGTTTTCACCCGTCGGTACGTGTGGCGGAGTCCTTGTTGGTAGATGGCGGTGCGTGACCGAGCGAGGTCGCGTGCTTCGTCGAGCTGGTCGAGCCCATCTTGGCGGGCCAGCTCGTTTGCGTCCTCCGTATAATGGACGACCCGCGGCGAGTCGTGTTCGAGGTCGGTGGGCATGGCTGCTTCGGCGCCGTAGACCATGAAGAAGGGGGTGAATCCCGTCGATCTGTTAACCGAGGTGTGGATTCCCCAGATAACGGAGGGCAACTCTCGACCCAGCACCCAGCGCGCTCGAGTGGTACTGGAGTCGCGGCTCAGCCGTGGAGGATGCTTTGGTTGGCTGCTCGCCCGCCGTTGGATTCCGGTGGGCGGCGCGAGATCGAGCCGGATGTGGTGCTCTTCGCAGAATTCGCCATTGCTCCTTGGAAAAGTTTGTGCCGTTGTCCATGATGATACTATTTGGGAACCCGTGCGATATATGAGCTCGCCAGAGAATTTAGTGGCGGTCTTCCGTCGCATTTCGGATTGGCTTGGCCTCCACCCACTTGGTGAATTTGTCGTGGCGACTAGCAAGTGGGTGTAGCGGAGGGGCTTTCTTGAAGGGGCCCACGATGTCCATGCCCCATACGGCGAATGGCCAAGTGATGGGGATCGTTTTGGCGCCGAGCTCGTCGTAGCGTTTGATTGGCGTATTGCACCCGGCGCATCGCTGGACGATGTCGGGCGTCGGCGTGTCGCGGTGGGCCGATGAAGCCGTGTCGCATAGCCTTGGCGAGGAAGCGGCGGCGTGGTGGCCGCATCACCGAGTGAATGTCGTGGAGGATTTTGCGTCCTTCACGGTTGACGCAACGTTGGAACACGCCGGTGACGCTGCGCTTGTGTAGCTGGCCGATGATGGTGTAAGACTTGCATCGGTGGCGATCATTCGAGCGTCTGTCTCGTCTTTGGCGGTGGCGGCTTCGGTAGGCGATGTAGGGCTTGGTCGATCGTGCCTCGGCGATGAAGTGCGACCAAGGCTGCCTCTGGTTGAGTGGGACTCGATGTCGATCTCCTCGGGAGAGACGATGGTTTGGAGATTGTGTGAGGAACACGCCGGGTGGTGCGAGTCGAGCCGACCCGATGCGAGAGGGCGTCGGCCTCCTCGCTTTTCTTTGTCGATCCACTCGAGTAGCGATGAAGTGTCCGCCCAACTTGTCCACCTCTTGGCGCCGCCATGGTAGGGAGATGGCGTCGCGGTGCCGCGACTTGCTAACGAGGTCGGAATCTCCGTAGCATCGAAGGCGATTGACGTTCATCTCCTTGGCGGCTCGCATGCCGTGTAGTAGGGCCTCGTATTCAGCCATGTTGTTGGTGCAGGGCGTGAATTCGAGGCGGAGGATATAGCTGAGCTTGTCGCCCTTTGGTGAAGTCAACACTATCCCCGCTCCTGCACCGTCCGCGTTCTTGGAGCCGTCGGGCGCAGGCTCCATAATGGAGGTACGGCCTTCTCCGCCGGGCCTCCTCCCCGGCGAAGTCCGCGGTGCTGCGACTTAATCGCCTTCGTGGCTCATTTAATGTTGTGGGCGCCAATCTCGACGGCCCACTTGGCGACCGTCCGTCGCCTCGCGGTTGCGGATGATGTCTTGCGATGGCGCCGAGGAGACGACCGTGACCGGGTGCTCGAAGTAGTGGAAGGCGCCACGAGCCCTCAAGACCGCGTATACTACCTTTTGGTACTGTAGGTACCGTGGCGACTTCGGTGAGGACCTCGCTGATGTAGTACACGGACGCTGAACGGGCGCCTTTCCTTCCTCTGGTCGCTCGACGACCATCACAAGACCGACGACGCTCGGATGCCGCGACGTAAACCAGCATAGGTTCTTTGTCGGCGGAGCGTAGTAGCACTTTTTGAGGTCGCGAGCGCGTGGTCCGCCTCCTCGTCCCACCGGAAGGTGGGGTTCTGCGCATCAGCGGTATAGGGCATCGCCTTTCGCCCAAAGGGGGATGAAGCGGCCGAGAGCCGCTTACCGCCCGGCCAGCGACGCCACGCAGCACTCGGGTTTGCCGCCGCGATCGTGTCGATCTTTGTTGGGTTCGCCTCGATCCCTCGCTTGGAGACGACGTACCCCGAGTTGTCCGGGGGTACACAAGGTGCACTTGCTGGGTTGAGCTTTATCTTGTACCTTCGCAGATTGGCGAAGGTTTCCACCGTGTCGGCGGTAGGTCGCCTTGGCGGCGGATTTCACGACCACGTCGTCGATGTAGACGTGGATGTTGCGCCAATTTGGCTCGCGAGGCATTCTTGCATGCACCGCTGGTAGGTCGCCCTGGCGTTCTTGAGGCCGACGGTCATGGCGGTGTAGCAGAAGGCTCCGAATGGCGTGATGAACGTCGTCTTCTCCTCGTCTTCGGCAGCCATTTTGATCTGGTTGTACCCGGAGTAGGCGTCGAGGAAACATAGCGACTCGAACCAGCGGTTGAATCGATTATCGATCGATCCGCGGGAGGACGAATCTCCTTTGGGCGGTATTGAGTTTGTGTAGTCGATACATTCTCCGTGTCCCGTTTTCTTCTCGACCGGGACTGGGTTTGCGGCCACTTGAGTATTTGATTGGCGGATGAAGCCGGCAGAGTAAACGCTGCACTTCCTCGGCGATTGCTCGACGGCGTTCTTCATTGAAGGGTCAGCGATCGCTGATGTGTCGCACTTTGGGATCGGCGTTTAATTTGTGCTCAGCGAGCTCCCTAGGGACACGGGCATGTCGGAGGGTTTCCATGCGAAGATGTCCTGTTCTCACGGAGGAACTTCGATGAGCGCCTTCCTATGCTGGGCTCATGCCTGTCCCGATCGTCACCGCCCCGGCTGGAGTCGCTTTGGGACGAGCTCCACGCGGTGTGCGTCGTGGCCTCAAAGGTTGAGGTGTTTGCGCCCTCCGAGTTGGGCTTGAGTATTGTGGGTCGTCATTGTTGACCCGCCGCAGACGTTGCGAGCTCGTCGGCGTGATTAGTCTCTGCCGCAATGACGGCGTCGGCGAAGTTCGCCTTTGGCCTCGCATTCGCGGCCATGTCGGTCGCTGATGGTGATGACGCCGCCGGGGAGCTTCATCGCGTTATGCGTAGTGGGGCGCTGCCATGAATTTAGCGAACGCGCCCCAGTGACGCAGCGGGTAAGGTCGTCGAAGGGCACCAGCTCGAGACGATCCGCCATGCGTAAGTTTGCCGAAAGTAGTGACGGCAGCGTGACTTTGCCGATTGGGTACGCCTTCCGACCGGGACGGCGCCGTGGAACGTGGTGTGGGTTGTCTCGATCATCGCGGGAGCCGCAACCCCGAAGGTGTCGAGGTAGAGGATGTTGATGGAGCTGCCGCCGTCCATCGCTGTCTTGGGGAGCCGATGATCGCCAACCTTGGGCTTGACCACCAAGGCGACTCGTCTGGTACTCGATGCGTGGCGAGTGGTCTTGCCGCTCGGTGATGGGATGTTCACCAGTTCAGGAACCGGGGACGTCTGTTTGAGCCACCGTATGGACGGCGACGGCGGGCGATGACCTTCTTTTCGCCGTGTTGAAGCACGTGAAGGTGTGGAGCCGGCTACTTTGCGAATTTTCCGCCATTTGGCGGGTCGTTGTCTGTCTCCCGCGCTTGCCATGCCTTCTCGATTTCCACGAGGGTGTGGCGGGTGGCGGTGGTGTGTGACTTCCCTTCCTGCTATGAAACGCACATGGTTGGTTAAGGAGGGCCGCGGATCGAACCTTGGCTTGTTCTTGTAATTGCCGCCATCGCCGTTGCCCTCCGTCATGGGCGGTAGTTTGGGCTGTCATGTGTGCGTGCCCGTTAGCGACAAGTCGACTTCGCCGTCATGCGGCGCTTACCCGGTGAGGCGGTGCCATTGTAGCGTAGGTCGGTTCGGCGTCATTTGTCGTTGCCGCCGCGTGCGGTGTTGCCCTCGACTCGTCGCCGATTTCTGGTTTGGATCTTCCTCGACGTCGTTTGGCGATCTCGAGGAGGTCGGGGATGTTGTCGAGTGTGCGGAGTGTCGCTTGAGCTTGGCGACTAGAGGCTCGTAGAAGCACGAGGTCTTGAAGCAATGGATCGCGGTGTCCGGTGGATGCCGACCGCTATACAAAAGCTCTTGCCACCGTTGGACCCGATTGGGTCGACTCGGGTTCCCTGGACGATCGTTCCGAGTCCTCAATGGTGGTGGCGCGGTGTAGGAGCACTCGAAGTGCTGACGAAGGCGTCGCGCATTTCCTCCCGTGAGTCGACATCACGGGGAGAGTGTTGATCCATTGCCCCACGTCCCCTCCATCATCGATTGGGAGGTAGCGGCGGCGTAGTAGGTCGGTGTGACCCGCGATCCCCATTGCCATGAGGTATGTGTCGAGCGGACTTGAGGTCGTCGAGAGTCGTATTTTTCTATCTCCTTTGGCGCCTTGAAGTTTGGCGGTACTTCTCGCCTCGGATCATTGGTCCAAGCACTTAGGCCAAGTGTTGGCGACCCCATAGGTTCGCCATCGCGCGATTAGTTAGGTGTGCCGCAGTCGTCGGGGGGCGTGGCGCGCCAGCTTTGGTTGTTGATGATGTGGTGCGCGTCGATGGGTTGTCCGTTGGCGGCACGGTTGGTCGCCGCCGATCGTTAGTGGAGAGTGCCGCTCGCGAGTCGGTGTTGGAGCTGCGGTGGCTACGGTGGCGGCGATTGAGGTGTTTGCCGCTGGGCGGCCGCTAGAGGCCGCTCTGCTTCCCGAGGAACGCGAGTATACTCGACCTTGCGAGTCGGCGCCCGCTCTTTGCTGCTCCACTGCCTTCGCAAGCAGGGCCTTGACGTACTGGATCTGCAAGGCGCCGTCGCCGGTGGCCGTGATGCTATCGGCTGCTGCTCGGCCCGCCACGAGGTTGTCCATCGGGGTGGAGAACAGTGGGAGGCCGTTTGCGTCTCGCTCCCGTGAGGAGACGACTATCCGCGGCTGGTCCCTGGGAGGGGTGCGGTTGGGTGGTGGGGCACCCATCGCCGTCGATCCTGGCGGGGGCCGGGCGCTTCCTCCTGGTGGCGCGTTCTCGCAGATCGTGCGCTCGGCTATGCGAGCCGGGTCGTTTTCGTCGTCAAAGTTCAGGACACGCCCTTGAACGATGGGGTTCAAACATGACCTGATCCGCTGCTGGTGGTAGCGTGATGCCTCGCGCCGTCACCGCCGAGGCGGAATTTTTCGCCTTTCGGCCCGCCTGCGTATCGCCTCGCCCGATTTCAAGCGGAGTTCTCGACCTCCGTTGCCGTGGCGTTAGGAGGGATTAGGGGTGGAGAAAGGATCCTCCGGCGGATCGGTGCCGTGGCCATGTAAGCCGTGGCGTGGCGATCGCTCTTCGCGAGGTCGGCGGAGTTCTCCACCCGAGTCGAACCAAGATTCCGAGGATGGAGGGGTCCTCGAAGTCTCCCGCGTTGGAGACCTGGGCGATGGAGCCCGCGGATGAAGCCGCGGCGATGGATCCGGTGAGTGACGCCGGGGTCGCCGAGTCGGCGTCGTCGGTGAGGGCCGCATCTTCTGCGGCCGTTGAATTCCCGGCCACGTTGTTGTCGGCCGAGTTGTACTCAGAGGCAAGGCGGTGGATCGTGCGAACCTGGCTCTCGGAGAGCCGATCGCGTGGAGGCGACTCGCGGATGCGAGCCGAGTCCTCCGAGACGATGACGTCGGTGAGGCCGACGAAGAGGCTGATCATGCCGACTGGCAGGATCACGCTGTGCGTGACGGGTCGCGCCGCCGGGACGTAGCTGCTCGGCAAGATCTGGAGCATCTCGCCGATCGCTATCATGCGACCGGTGGCGACCGTCTCGTTGATGGGCAGATTGGATCTCGCCGCAGAACACCGCCAGACCGGCCAGCCCCACGGTGGGCGCCATCGCCGTGGGAATGGTCACGCACGCCGCAATCGGCGTGAGTAGTAGAACGAGGGCAAGGCCAGCCATTCGGTGCGAGATGAGGGCAAAGACAGTGGTTTACCTGTGTTCGGCCGAGGGTAAAGACCTACTCTGCTAGATTGTATTAGGGAGGTGTTACAATGGGCGAGCTCGGCTAGGCGACGAGTCGCTTAGGTGTATGAGGGAACGTGTCTCTACTCCCCCATAGGGAGGTTTATATAGGCTCACCTTCCCTAGGGTTTATATCCCAACCAATTCTGAGCTTTAGTAGTCGTTTAACCCAATCCGACCGGACCTATCTACTCGCCTTCGGGCCTTGACCAAATCGCTGGTATTTGTCGGCTTCAATCCTCTCTGCCGTTCTCAGCCCACCGCCAGCCCCCAATAATCGGAAACGTCCCGCCGAGTATACCCCAGTAGGCGTATCCCCATCAGACGTAGTTGTGCTATGTTCCATGGCCGATCAAGCTCCGGGTAGTCATCATCCGGGTCACATCGCTTACGTTTATGATCCTCGTTGGGTCCATCCTTCAGTTCACAATTGTCAACGAGGTAGTAAGACCCATTGAGTAGCGCCTTGCTTATGATGAATGGTCCTTCCCATGGTGGGGATAATTTGTGTGACTTCTTCTACTTAAGTCGGAGCACCAGATCCTCCTCTTTAAACGAGCGATGCCGGACACAACAACTACGGTAGCTGCGTAACTTCTGCTGGTAGATGGCGTTTCTTTGGCATGCCAAAACGCGCTCCTCCTCGAGAAGGTCCACATCTAGGCGTCTGGATTCTTCAGTGTCATCTTTGTTGTAGGCGGCAACTCTTGGTGCATCGTGAAGGATGTCGAAAGGCAGGATGGCTTCTGCTCCATATACCATGAAGTAAGGGGTGTAGCCGGTGGATCTGTTGGGTGTAGTTCGTAAAATCCACAACACGGATGGAAATTCTTCCGCCCATGCTCTAGCTGCTCTATGCAGCGGTGCCTCAAGATGTGGCTTTATTCCCTGCAGAATTAATCCATTGGCTCGCTCAACCTGACCATTGGATTGTGGGTGTGCCACAGATGAAAGGTCAAGTCGGATGACCTTCTCCCAACAATAAGCATCCACTTCTCTGAGTGACAAGTTGCTGCCGTTGTCGGTGATAATGCTATGTGGGAGACCAAATCTCACCAGTAGATCCCGGACAAACCTAAGGGCAGTTGCCCCATCGAGCTTTCTAATGGCTTAAGCTTCTATCCATTTAGTGAATTTATCAACTGCTACTAGCAGATGCGTAAACCCACATGGTGTCGTCCGCAATGGACCAACTATGTCCAGCACCCAGACTGCAAACGGCCAAGTTATTGATATTGTTCGCAATTCTTCAACAGGAACATGTGGTTGTCGGGCATAATACTGGCATCCCATGCATGTCTCCACCGACATCGGCGTCACTTTGTGGTCACCAAGAAACTTTTGCGAAGGCTTTCGCGACCAAATATCGAGGAGCGGCGTGATGCTCACAATATCTAAGATGGATTTCGCGTAGGATTTCAATACCTTCCTGCTAGGAAACACACTTTAGGTATAAACTAGTAGTGCTTCTTTTGTAGAGCTGTCCATTGATTATGGTATAGCCCTTTGCTCGACATACTATTTGCCGTCTTTCGACTTCGTCGTCGGGCAAAATCTACTCTGTCCAGGTTGTCGATGTCTGCTCCCTTCACGGATGGTGTCGGTAGATGCTCTAGGAAAACTCCTGGCGGAATTCGTTTATGCCCTGATCCAAGATTAGACAGCAGATCAGCCGCCTCGTTTTGCTCCCTAGGTACATACTTGACCTCGTAGCCCAAGAATCTCTTGGCTATCTCGTCCACTTCGTCTCGATATGCCGCCATCATAGGGTTCCGCGCATTCCAGGTGCCAGCCACCTGCTAGGCAACCAAGTCGGAATATCCACAGCAAAGTATGCGCTTGATGCCAATATCCTTGGCTACGCGTAATCCGTGAATGAGTGCTTCATACTCCGCCATGTTGTTCATAGCCTTGAAGTGGATTTGTAGAACGTAGTGTAGCTTGTATCCGATTGATCAGAGCAATACACCAGCCCGAGCCGTTGAGCAGCTTTGATCTCGTCAAAGTGCATCACCCAATATTCTCGTTCCTAATGGGTAGCATCCGGCATCTCGTCAATCTGCAATAAAATCCGCCAAGGCTTGTGATTTGATAGCGTGCGTCTTTGTAGGTGATTTCAAGGCAAGTTCAATGTCACTTCACACCCTTCCTAGCGTCGTTGTTGTTGATAATGCCTGGACGAGTTTTGCTCACCACCGTGATGGGGTGCTCGAAATAGTGCCTCAGCCCGAGAATCAAGTAATACTCCATAAGCTATCTTCCGGTAGTCTTAGACCGCTTGGACTCCGTCAAGACCTCGCTTACATAGTAAACTGGTCGTTGAACTCCGTGCTCATAGCTTGGTTCCTTCCGCTCTACCACAATGACGATGCTAATTACCTGGTTGGTGGCCGCCATGTAAATTAACATGGGTTCTCCAGGCTCGGGTGCTGCAAGGACAGGCGCTGAGGAAAGAATCTCCTTGAGCTGCTTCAATGTTGCTTCTGCCTTGTCCGTCCACGTGAATTTGTCCGCCTTCTTAAGCAACTTGTACAGCGGCAAAGCCTTCTCTCCAAGTCGGCTGACGAACCGACTAACTGCTGCAACACAACCTGTTAGTCGTTGAATGTCCTTTAGGCATGTCGGATGGTTTATGTTTAAGATGGCCTTGATTTTCTCCGGGTTAACCTCGATTCCCCGCTAGGAAACGATGAAGCCTAAGAATTTGTCGTCTGGGACCCCGAAGACGCACTTCTTAGGGTTAAGCATCATGTTGTATTTCCGGAGATTATCAAAGGTTTCTTTCAAGTCAGAGATTAAGTCATTTGACTTTTTAGACATCACCGCTATATCGTCCACATAGGCGTGAACGTTCTGACCAATTTTATCATGTAGGCAACGTTGCATTGTCCGCTGGTACGTAGCACCTGTATTTTTCAGCCCAAAGGGAATCGTAACATAGCAAAACGTGTTGTAGGGGGTAGTAACGAAGTGGCCAATTGGTCTGACTTCCTCATCTTGATCTGGTGGTATCCTGAGTATGCATCGAGAAAACACAAAAGTTCCGAGTCAATGACTTGGTCAATGTGAGGCAAAGCAAACGGATCTTTGGGGCATGCTTTGTTCAAGCCAGTGTAATCAACGCATATTCTTAATTCTTTGGTTCCCTTTTTGGGGACAAGTACAGGATTGGCCACCCATTGGGTGTGAAGGACTTCTCGGATAAAACTAGACTTAATTAACCTAGCTATCTCTTTGCCTATGGCGCGTCTCTTCTCATCTCCAAAGTGTCATAGAGGTTGCTTCATTGGTTTGCATTTTGGATCAATATTCAAGATGTGTTCGGCAAGTTCCCTAGGTACACCTTTCATGTCGGCAGGTTGCCAGGCAAAGATGTCCTTATTCTCACTGAGGAACTCGACGAGCGCACTTTCCTATTTGGGATCCAGGTTGTCCCAATGGTGGTGGTCTTGGAGGCATCACCTACCACAAGTTCCACCAGCTTGGTCTCGATGGCGGCCTTGAATGCTAGAGCAAAGTCAGAAATCTGTTTCTTCGACGTGGGCATATCTGAGGCATCGACCTTGCTCTGGATCTCCTTGAATTCTTCGCTGTAGAGGACAGCTTCCGCGTAGGATGCTTCTCCAATCTCGCAGTCCCTAGCTTTGGCAAAGCTTCCATATATGGTGATGACACCGTTTGGTCCGGGTATCTTGATTTTGTTGTAGACGAAGCATGGCTTGGACATTAAGGTGTGGAATATGTCATGACGAATATGACGTGGTACACGCCTTGAAGGGGACCACCAAAGGTCATCGCTCTTGGCGGTAATTATTAACATCGCTAAAGGCTACCTGAAGTGTGATACACCCAAGGGACCGAGCCTCCCACCGGGAACTACGCTGGAAGATGGTGTTGGTCCGCCTTAGGTTTTCCTCTGTCAAGTTCATCTTCCGGTGTATCCAGTACATGATGTTTATGCTGCTTCCACTATCCACCATACATTTGGTGAACTCACATCACAATCAAAGGTTGATGACCATGTCGTATTGGTTCTCCGTAGGGATAAGGTCCGGTGATCCTTCATGTCCCAAGTAATTGGAATCACCAGCCAGAACCGGGAAGTAGGGTAGAGTAGCCATCAATATCCTCATAGAGGTCTTCTGTTGTCGGATGGTGGGGGTGCTAAGAAAATTAAGAAAAACTACCGCCTTCTTCTCGAAGGTTTTTTTGCCTTTGCCGTCGCTCTTGGCGGCGTGCTTGGAGTCAATGTCCTCGTCCATGTCACTTGAATCCTTGAACTCCTCCTCCTTCTTCTTCCCCTTGTCCTTGCCTCGCGGTCTGTTCTTCCAAATTTGCTTGTAGCCAGACTCCGGGTCCTTCTTGAGGTCATTGACGAACTTGCAGTGTCAATTGGTATGGGTGGCCTTGTCGTTGACATCGAGGTGCATGAGGCACGACATATCGTGGTACTCTTCGTAGGTTTGGGGAACGCGGAGTGCTGCCGAGGTAGTTTCACTTCCTCGCTGCTGCCCACGACCAGCTCCCCGTCCTCGGCCACGTTGTCCGCCATCACCTCGTCCTGCGAAGGTCATAGCGACCATGTCGGGAGTTTGCTTTTATTCTAGAGCGATTTTCCGCTTTGTGTTGCTGTTCCTCCGAGCCTGAGTTGGAACGGCCATTGCCGTGTGGAGCCGCGAGCATCGCTGTCAAGAAATGCGAACTCACAAGAATCAATCATCTGATTCAAGTCTAGTGGTGATTGTAACACCGGAATCGGACCTATGCAAGTTTTAGCGATTCCCGCCAAACCCGCATAATAGAAACGATTCAAAGGTGCCCACCAGCACTTCGTGAGGTGGAAAACGAAGTAATAACATTACACAACAGTCCTCGATGGGACCCACAACAGAGATATATAACAAATGACTCAAAGAGTCGAGAATATGATATATAGTACAAAGATCCAAATCACCTTGAAAAGATGGAGCGTCCGACTACGGACAAGATGCAAATGGGGCTAAGAGCCTCAAGGATAACCAATGGCGTCCATAACTGCCCAGGCCAAGCCGGAAGGGTAACCACCTAACGGGCGTCGATCTCAAAACCTACTTAAACAAAAAGTGCGACAAAGGGCAAAGGAAAAGAGGAGCGTCGATCTTGAGGCCGCAGCGAGGCTAGAATTCGGCGGTCCTCGCCTACATAGGTATGGTGGTCTGAAGCGGCAGCGGCAGCATGCACTAAACAACCTATAGAGACTCGACACAACTGACGGCAAACAGAGAGGGGGAAGAAAGACCTATCCGGAACCAAAACCTGATGCTACCATCAAACAAACCCATCCTGGCTTTTCCCCCTCGAGACCAAACGAGGAAGTCAACCGAGGAACTCACACCGTTGGCAGTTTTATTTATTCAGTGCTAGTTGTAGCTATTACTAGTCAGGTGTAGATACTCATCCTGATAAAATAAGCAGTGGGCCGTTTTATTAATCATTCCGTTGTAGTGGCGTCACTTACTAGTCAGATACATTTAGCATGAGATAACCCCAAAACCCAGCAGTTGTTGGTACTTTTATTCAGCCATTCCGTTGTAGTTGCAATACTTACTAGTCACGCATAATGGTCGCATGCATTTACCCAAACAAACAATTGTTGGCGTGATTATTTAGCCATTCCATTATAGTGAAGCGATTACTAGTCATTATAAAGTCAAATTTAGAGCAATAAACTTTAGTTATGCTTGTCTATGATCGAGATATCGTGCTCCAAGTCGTCCATATCCGCGACACGACTTTCGAGAAAGTTTTACCCGGCTGGGGTGCACCAATAGCAACACACGCTCGATCAACCTCGGAAAAACCAAATCAAAACCCAACGAGGCTTTCACGACTAAGCAATCACAGGATTCGTAAATATTTCGAGGGCCACCCTTGAGTCTTACCCGCCAGTAAGCTAGCTCGAGACGGACTCAAGGTTTTATGCGACAATGGTCAGAAGCGATCGAACCCGAAAACTCGGGGTGTCGATACCGCGTAATCACTCCGCTTACCTAAACAGTACAGTGTGCTATCTGTCGCACAATTTAATTAAAGCAGTAAAGCATGGCATAAGTATAGGATCGTAAATAAAACCTCAAACTAGTTTGTGGCCCAAAGAAATAAGACTGAATCAAGCTCTGGCTAAGGGGGGTCCCATAGACCTCCCGGATGTGGATAGCGCGATAAATCAAGGAACAGGTATCAAGTACTCGGGGTCCTACGGGACACAAGTGGGCGTTCGGAAACCAAATGTTATCTATCACCCACCGATGCCTCTGCTTACTTCAATTTTAGTTGTTAAACAGGAATTAAAGTATACGATAAGTAAAACTATGATCATCTCCAACATTAAACATGCGGCAAGGCTCCAACAACTGCGGCACTTGATGACACGCAACAGCAACATAGCAAGCGACTACGACGCGCATGTCCAACTATCTACCAAACATCAGGTAATAGGATGTGTCCAAGGCAATATAGGGCTGCAAGGGATATCACGGGTACGAAAACTAGAGCATCGCAACACAGATAGCAATAGATCAACAGGAAGGAGTAAAACACTATAAAAGTAGGATAGGTAGAAAGGGGGAGATGCTACGAAAACATTGTCGGTTCAATCAAGATCGCTAACTCACATCAACTCAACGGCCTTATCCGTGAAGAAGCAAAACACTAGAAGAAACACCGGACACACTATTTAAGATTAAGGCAGAAGACCGGGCATGATGCATGTATGATGTATGGCATGGCAAAGATGCGATGCAATTAGATCATATTAAGCGGAACCGGGGTCTTGACATTTAATTAAATGGTTCAAGTTGTTTAGAACCCCCGCAATTTAAGTGTTGCATTAGCAAGACAAAAGATGGCACCGGTTCGCTACACAAGTTTAAATGAGGCCAATATATATTAGATTGCCCGCATATGGGCCCCATATTTAATTAAAGGGTGAATCGGCGTAAGGCCCCCATACCACATGATAATATGCATGCGAGACAATTATTATGCGACAAGTGATATTATGTTATAAAATAGGGTTTCGGGAAAAGGTTCACACATTAGAGGGTCTCGACGATCTTGGGGTTCCGGGGTTCGGGGTCGGTCTCAGGGTCCAGGGTTCTCAAACAACGGGGCAGATCTTGGCGTATCTGGTTCGCGACTGTCCAGGAAGGAGTACTTGGTTCGGTGTCGGGCGCGACGGGTTCGCCACAGTTCTTTGTCGCCGGCGTTGGCGAACTTGAGTGGATCGGGCACCGGGTGCTCGAGTCCGTGAAGTAGATCTTGGCGATTCGAGGTTCTTGGTGTTCGACGGGGTTCGGGTGCGCCGGGATCGGTCTTCGAATCCGGTAGTAGACCTTGTCAGTGGACAATCTTGTTGGCCGGGGTCGAAGAACTTGGCGTGCGACGTCGTCGACATCGGTGCAGGAAGGAGGTCTTGTGTGCAGTTGGTGATCTTGGCGTCCCGGAGCGATCTTGGTTGGGGCTTTGGATCCGGAAGGAGCTCTGGGGGTCCGTGTCGATTCTCGAGTAGTCCTTCGCGTAGGATCCAAACGCCGGACTTGGTGTCTCATGCGGCAATGGAGATCTTCGATGGCGCGGTTCGGCGTCGGATGGTCTCGTGGGAGAACTTGGCAAGCCCGGTCTTTGGGCGAACTTCGACCAGACGGGCTGACCTGATTATCGACACTACCGGCGGGTCCAAGAGGGCATTTGCCCAAACACCTTCGCGGGACATGCCACCTTCGCTACACGGCAACAAAGACGAGGCGAGAAAGGTGCTGGCCACAATGAGTACCGGGGATAGGCGCAAGGCCGTGGCCTTCCACGCAGGCGGCGAACACCCAAGCGACAGGTTGAGGCCGGGCTTGGCGGGCCGGCTCGGAGACACGCCGGAGGAGGAACGGAGGGTCGCCGGAGCACGGGGAAGAAAGCGCCGCCAGAGAAGGAGGGCACAGCGCGGGCTGGACGGACCCGGCGAGGGGCAGAGCGGAAGCGAGGTGGCGGCGTTCGGGGTAGAGCCTCGCGGAGAGGTGGTTGGGCCGACCGGGCGCGGGCGAGACACGGGCGGAGGCGGACGGCGCGAAGCCCGGGAGGAGGCTGCCCGGCTGGGAGGGCGCCTGAGGAGCTCGGGCAACATGGAGCGAGGCTGGAGCCACGCGCGCTGGGACGAATCGGTGGGAAGAGGTCGATTGGTCAGCGAGGCTGGCGGCTCACTTGTGAGGAGCTCGGCGGCAAGCGGAGAGGAGGCGACGCATGGGAGAGGAGGAGGCGAAGCCGCGGTGCTCGGGATGCGGAGGACCGGGCCCAAGGGTGCAGGTGCGGTGGTGGGCGGGCAGGTGAGCACCGGGGAGGCGGAGGTGAGGCGCCTGGAGGGAGGGCGGTGGAGGCGGGCCTGCAGGCGGCGGGGTCCTGGCGGGGCGAGCGGCGTGGTGAGAGCGTGCGCGTCGGTGAGAGGTTGGAGAGAGGGAGGGAGAAGAGGAAGAGGAACAGGGGCACCTATGGGGATTGGTCTGGTGGGACCCAAAGGTATAAGTGGAAAGGAGGGGCGATGCGTGTGTGGTTGTTGTGAGGCCAGGGTGTGTGCGTGTGTCTGCGTGGGTTTGTGTGGTGGGGAGGTTAGGTGGGGCCACAGGGGAGAGAGGAGAGATATAGAGAGGGAGAGTCAGTGGGCGGGCCAAGTGGCAGACTGGATTCGTGGGGGAGAGGGAGAGATGAGGTGGCAGCTGGGTTGGCCGGCGTGAGGTGGCCAAGGGTGTGGGTAGATTATCCGTAGCCTTAGGATTTAGATTGAACTGCTTGTATTTTCTCTTCGGGGTGGTTGGTCATTATTCGCCTGCTCGACCGCCCCGCCAAAAAAAAATAATGCAATATTTTATTTATTTAAACGGACCGCTTGCAAAATATATTTAGTCAAAACAAAATATTCCGCACCGGGTTTGCGGTTTGAATGAAGATGGGCGTTTTGAAAACAAAACCGGCTTCCCAAAAATAGTTTCATGCAAGCAATTGCAAGATGATGACGATGCTCAAGCGCAATGTGGCATCATGACATGAGCATGCGGTCGCGACGATGCAATGCACAAAACAACGCGATTTTCTAGTAGTGGTTTTATGGATGCCACAATTCGACACCACTAACAATGGATCTAAGCCGAGATCCGCCTCATGGTACCGAAGGAAGGTCAAGATCTGGCGTCTTCCGCTTCGGTAGATCCTCGCGACACCACTAACGAGGGTTCCTTCTTCATTCGGAAATCGACACCGCCAACAAAGGGTCGTTGTTCCCATCGCCGAGAGAACACTCCGGAGAACAAAGGACTAAGGTAGAGGTATCAAACGTTAAGGCCACCTCTAACTTCCATTAGAAGAGGAAAGTTACATTGATCCACCAGCATCGATGTATAGAGCGGACAAGAAAGAGTCGGGTGGTGATCACCCATCCTGCACTCCAAACTATCAACTCTATACATGAGTAGGAGAATCACCAACTCAACTCTCGAGATTTAGACCGAAGATCTTCATAAGCGTGATCCTAACAAAGGAATGATGCCAACTCTACATTGATCTGATGCGAGATGAGGTCATCACCCGAAACACTTGAAGATAACAATGTAATGATCGTGAAAGACACAATGATTAGGTTCCTGATGGTTCCATTGGCATGAACAATACATGCTCAAGGTATACTCAACTTCACCAATGCTCGTCCTTCTCATATGTTTCAAATCCATACCTGGATATCCAACAAGGAACACATATAGATAAAGAGCTCAAGAACAAAAGATTGGATGAAGGGTACAATGGACGATGAGTTGCAGTTGATGATCAGAAAGACCTCCGTTACAAAAGGGAGAAAGCGAAACCTCGAAGGTAATGACGGAAACCCAACCACGAGAAATCCACGGACTCGAAGAAAAGATAAGAGGTGGATTCAAACACGTAGAGGTAAGAGAAGAAACGTTAGAGAGGGGTAAGGAGTAAACCAGACCTAATCAACTATCCAACCGATTTTGCAAAATAGTTTTGACACTCTAATTCGGCCGTTAGCTAGGTTATCCAGACGGACTTGTGGGTATCGACTTACCGCCTGAGCTCGATAACATCATAACACCTCAGACGGGACTATGTAAGTTTTAGCGATTCCCGCCAAACCTGCATAGAACGATTCAAAGGTGCCCACCAGCACTTTCGCGGAGTGGAAAACGCAACAATATTACACAGTCGCCCCTCGGATGGGACCCACAGTACGAGATATATAGGACAAACACTCAAAGAGTCAAGAATACGAATACAAGACAAAGATCCAAATCACCTTGAAAAGATGGAGGCGTCCACTACGGACGGACAAGATGCAAATGGGGCTAAGAGCCACGAAGGATAACCAATGGCGTCCATAACCACCTTGGTGCCAAGCCGGAAGGTAACCCCGCTTAACTGCGTCGATCTCAAAACACGCTTAAACAAAAGGGTGCCGACAAAGGCAAAGGAAAAAGAGGAGCGCCAAGATCGAGGCCGACACTTGCAGGCTAAAGCTTGGCCGGTCCTCGCCTACATAGGTATGGTGGTCAAGCTGCAGGCGGCAGCATGCACTAAACAACCTATAGAGACTCTCGACCTGGCCCGGCGGCAAAATGAGAGGGGAAGAAAGACCTATCCGAACCAAAAACCTGATGCTACTATCAAACAAACCCATCGGCTTTTCCTCGAGACCAAACGAGGAAGTCAAATTGAGGAACTCACACCGCTGGCGCTTTTATTTATTGAAGGTTAGTTGTAGCATTACTAGTCAGTGTAGATACTCATCCCGATAAAATAAGCAGCGATGGGCTTTTATTAATCATTCCGCGTTGTAGTGGCGTCACTTACTAGTCCGGATACATTTAGCATGAGATAACCCCCAAAACCCAGCCAGCTTGTTGGTACTTTTATTCAGCCATTCCGTTGTAGTTGCAATACTTACTAGTCAGTACAATGGTCGTCAAGCTTGACGACCAAACAAACAATTGTTGGAAGTATTATTTAGCCATTCCATTATAGTGAAGTCGATTACTAGTCATTATAAAGTCAAATTTAGAGCAATAAACTTTAGTTATGTTGTCTATGATCGAGAACCTTGTCGCGTCTAAGTTTCCGCCCATATCCGCTTCGGACACGGCTTTCGTAAAAGTTTTACCCACGGGTGCAATTTCAATAGCAACACACGCCGGATCAACCCTTTAAACTAAAACTGGAAACCCAACGAGGGCTTACTTATCAAGCAATCGCTGTGGATTCAGAATATTTCTCAGGGGGCCACCCTTGGAGTCTTACCCGTTAACGGCGGTTAGCTAGTCTGAGATTTGACTCACAGGTTCATGGCACAATGGTCAGTAAGCGAATGGGAACCCGAAACTCAAAAGGAGCATGTTACCGTAATCACTCCGCTTTACCTTCCAACAAAGAGCAGATAAGAAAGCATATCCGTCGTCAAGACACCCCATTCTAATTAAAGTAAAGAAAGTAGATGGCATAAGTATAGTGGATCGTAAATAAAACCTCAAACTAGTTTGTGGCCCAAAAGAAATAAGACCTCAATCAAGCTTCCTGCCTGTGGGGTCCTATACCTCCCTTGATGTGGATA